>JAPYYT010003461.1:0-12692 GCA_030522565.1 Ceratosolen corneri | reverse complement strand
TTTGAAAACATTTAATAACAGAGTAATTACTATAACGTTAAATCAAGTTGGCCTAAGGTATAACGTGCAATACTAATGCAGTTCCAGAATATTTCAAATACGTGAAATAACAACGCCTTTTATCGACAATAGCAAGGAAAAAAAGAATAAATCATTTAGTTGCATTCTACTCGAAATAAAAGTTTGAGCACCGGCCGGTTTGCTTACTCAGAGTTTTCTTTGCCATCGCACAAAATTATTACGAAATTTTTGGGATGTAAAGCTTTTTCTATGACCATACCCAGCACGTGGAATATATTTTTGCACAGTGTGGTTGCGACAAACCAAGGTCCAAATAAGGGGTTAAAGAGGTTATAAATCGATGTAGAAAAATGCAACGCGTTGTGCAAATTTCAATACGAATATCTAAGTGTTAACGAACTTACTTGTAATATTTGAATGCCGAAACGATACGTTGAAAGTGCTTTTTCTCTTCCTCGTCCTCGTACGTGTTGTTCATCTTTTTTGGGTATGCATTCGGCGCGACTTCCATTTTCGATTATACTTCAGATCTTTGTCTATATATATATATTATATACATAAGAACAAATGTGCAAACATACGTAATTGTGTGCGGTTATGCCGTGAGTGCACGCGCGCGAGCGCGTTAAGTCGTGTGCGTGTGAATACGTTAATTCGAAGTCGTTTTTCGTTTTGCTATATACTTCGTACGTTTGTCGTTTTCTTTTTGTTAATCACACTTGCAGGATCAATTTCTCTTTCGGCGCTACGATTTCTCGAAATTCGTATTTAAATGCATGCACGTAACACTGTTAGGCTCTCAACACTTGCCTTATTTTACTTTTTTCCCTCAATTGGAACGAGCACGATATGCAAGCGGCTTTTTCTCTCTCAGGAAGAGAACAATGCATCGTTGTTTCCTCGCGCGCGCAGATTCTCTCTCTGTCTTTCTCATTTTATCTTTTATTTTCTTTCTGCCGTGATTCGGCGCGCGCTTCTGGTATTTTCCCGCGTGTGTGGGAGTGAGACGGAGATGGAAACACGATTCTTTAATCGAACCGAAAATTCTTAATATCGAGATCTCGCGATTATTGTGTTCCGTAATTTAAGAAAAAGTGCGGTTTTATAATTTATATTATAAATCGTCCATTTATACTACCAGGATCGGCTTGCTTTCTGAGAATTATTTTTATAGCAATACCCAACGAATATTATTTCGAACTATGAATAATTGGTAATTCGCTATTTTTTATATACTGAAAGATAAGATTTTTTTATATCAACATTTTAATTTGGTTCCAAATATTACCCGTTCAATTTTTAATTAATAAATTTACGGTCTACATTCTACATTAATTGCAAACAGATGTATATGTATATTACTATAAAACGTGTATATATGCAAATGCACATAAAAATTTTTTTTGTAAAAATGCTTTTTGTTATGCTGTTACTGTTATGAGATTGTTAATACAATTGAGATTTTCTTAATAAGATATTTCTTAAATAACGTTGTATTTAAAAAATGAACTAATAAATATTTTAAAGCAATAAAAATATTAATGTTAATGATAAATTAATAAAATCACTGTCATACAATACAATACAATAAACTGTGCTGTATTTCATGACAAATTAATAATTAGTATTTATAATTATAAACTTTTTATATTCTTATTCTTTCGCTAATATTCAAATTGTGCTTAATATTTAAAACATTAATTTTCATAATGTAACAATTTAAAATACTATTTTATAATTAGTCTTTAATTATAATTTTCTAACATATTTAAAATGCAGAAATTTTTAAAATAGCTATGTACATATAATTTTACTTAGGCATGGCCCATTTAATCACATGTACACTGTTTATGCAAGCATGCGCGTATATGTTTACTTTCATAACCTCTGGGATTTTTATTTATTTTTGTTGGAATGTAGTAGATAGTATTATTTAATAATATAATTAACAATACTATATAATAAAATGACCGATGAGACGGAAGAAATATTATCGGAGGAGCAAAAATTAATTATTGCACATAGAAAAGAACGTAAAGAATTACAAGGTATAGTAAAATGTATTAAGTATATTTTACATACGCTAATTATATCAATTATTAACATATTGGCTTCAACTATTTTAGCCAAAATTCAAGTCTTAAAGAAGACTATTTGTAAAGGTGACAAAAAGAAAAAGAAAGATATCATTGAAGAAATATTAAAATTAGAAACTGATTTGGATAAAAAGCAAGATGAAGAAATGGCATGTCTTAAATTATCTCAAATAAGTATTGAAAAATCTGAAGTAGAAATTGAGAATTTATTAGTTACCAAAAATAATGATTATTTAAATATAAAACATAATCATGAAGAATGCAGACACATTGGTAGAGTTTCTAAGGCACAAAAACGAAGAGAAAAGAAAGAAAATGCAGAAAAAGAAAGAAACCAAAGAATAATTGAACAAGAAGTAATAAATATTCATGGAAAACGAAATGTTGAAATAGAAGCAATAAGAAATATTCTTGCAAAACGAGATTTAATGATACATGAAATACCAAGTGATGGACATTGGTACAAGATTATTTATGATTTAGAGCATATATTTGTATACGTAGTATTTATCAAACAAATTTGAACTCATTACTTTTTGTTTATTACCATTTCAGTCTTTATAATGCTGTTGCACATCAATTGAAACTAATCGAAAATTCAGCAACATTAAATTTTAATGATCTTAGGGAAAAAACTGCTTTACATTTAAGAGAAAATGCAGACAATTTTTTACCATTTATTACTAATCCAGATTCAGATGAACTTTTGTCCACTGAGCAATATGAAAAATATTGTGACAATGTTGCTCAAACAAATGTTTGGGGTGGAGCTATTGAGGTGCATAAATCTTTATTTACACAATGATAAACTATAACTGTTTTATTAAGTGTATACATTATTCTTCAAGTAACTATATTAAACTCAAAAAAGAAATTAAAAATCCTAGCTATAAATTTTCATAATTCTTATTACTTGGTAAAATAACATTAGAAACTAATTTTCTATATATTATTTATGTGGTAATATTCGAATTGTAAGAAAATTACTATTTAACAATGTAGAAAATAAATTGATTAACATTATTTATTCATTTATATTCATAATTTTAAATATTTATAAATACAGTTACAGGTATTGTCTCATGTCTTTAAATGTCCTATTGAAATAATTCAAGCCAGTGGTGTTACCTACATAATTGGAAATGAATATGATTCAATGAGAAAATTGATATTAACTTATCACCGCCATATGTATCAATTAGGAGCACACTACAATTCAGTGACAAAATATGTTAAACAATCATTAGACAGCTGATTAAACTGCTAAATTGAAATCACTTAATCTAAACCATTTCCAGCATACTTTAAAATATTGTCTAGCAATATTGATAATTATCCTAACATGTTAATTATGTTAATTAAATGTTAACTAATGTACAAGAGTTTGAAAAAAATTAATTATTATCACATGTATGTATTAGAAGCACAATAAATCTGTGATAAAATATATTAAATAAAAAAATTGTTAAATTGGCTAACTAAAATAATTTAAAATAACATTCTGATAAATTTTTATTATTCTTTTATTAACAATTATTTCTTTTTTATAATTATTTTTCTGAATCATTAGAATTTTCTTCAGTCTCTACTTTATTTTGTTGATCATCTGGTTTCATAGCAGGAAAGAATAGTACCTCCTAAAATGAAAATGTATTTTATTAATGTATTTCATCAATTTCACATATGGAAGTGTATATTTTTTTAATTAAAATATAGCAGTTGCCACCTTAATATTATTAGAGTCTGTAAGAAACATAGTTAGCCTATCAATTCCAAGACCCCAACCAGCAGTAGGAGGTAATCCATATTCTAGAGCATTGCAAAAGTTTTCATCAACTAATTGTGCTTCATCATCCCCAGCTGCTTTATCCTTAGCTTGTTGTTCAAACCTTTTTACATTTAAAAAATTTCAATAATAATCTTTGGTTACCAAATACTTATAAATAAAATTATAAAACCTATTACCTTTCCCTTTGGACAAAAGGATCGTTTAATTCAGTGTAAGCATTGCAAATTTCTTTCTTCATGACAAATAATTCAAATCGTTCCGTCACACCCTCTTCAGAACGATGCCATTTGGCAAGTGGAGACATTATTTGTGGATGATCCAAAATAAATGTTGGATGAATGCATTTCTCTTCTATAAATTCGCCAACAAGCTAAAATACAACACAAAAACAATTATAATCAAATACTTGAATATCATTTTATAATATTATTAGTCTATTTAAAAAAATATTCAAATTATGTGTTCAAAGCACTTTTTAAAATCCATTTTACTGGACCTCAGGGGTTTATATTTGAAAAAATTGATGATTCATTTACCTTATCTAACATTCTAGCTGAAGTTCTTGGTGGTGAACATTCAATTTCATGTTTTGCACAAAGCTCACTAAAGAATTTATTAGACGCAGCTGTGTGGAACTCTGACGGCTTAGGAAACTTGACATTCAATACTTCTTCTAACGTTTTAACCATAAGAACGCGCTTGAAGGGAGGAGTAAAATCAATCTCCACCTCTTCACCATCCTCACCATCTGGATGATATTTAATTTTATAAGAACCATGTATCGTTTTGATCATTCCTGAAAGCATTTCTTCTGTGATAGTCATGAGGTCATTGTAATCTGCATAGGCCATATAAAATTCGCAAGTGGTAAATTCAGGATTGTGCGTCAGGTCGATACCTTCGTTTCTAAATTGCCGTCCAATTTCATATACTCTATCGATTCCACCAACTACCAACATCTACATAGAATTAAGTAAATTCGAAAACTAAAAAATATATGTTGCAAATATAATAATTTCTATTTTATTGTATTATTACACAATAAATGTGTAATCATTTTTCATTTTTAATAACAAGCACAGAATTTTATTCTCATCACTGCAATTATAATGTATGAAAATATTTTTATAATATACATCTTATTTATTTTTTATTTTGCATATTGATAAAATGTTTAATTTTATAACTAGAAATTTTCACACAGTTATAAGAGAAGTTATAACAGTTATGAGAGAAGCTTCTATTTTATTATAAGAATCTACAAATAATTTGCATTCAAATAAATTTTAGCAATAGCTTATATATAATACTACAATTGATAAATTACTTTCACGAAATATAAAATAATTAAATTTTTCTATACATTTGGAAACGAAATTATATATAGCAATTTTATAAAATTACTTGGTTACCTTATGATACAATTCTGGTGCAATACGCATATATAAGTCCATATTAAGTTCATTATGATGTGTAATAAAAGGTTTTGCAATAGCACCTCCAGCAATCATATTCATCATTGGTGTCTCAATTTCTAAGAAGCCTAGTTGATCGAGAAATTTACGAATATAAGAAATGATTTTTGAACGAATATAAAACTTTTCTCTTATATTCTCATTAATTATTAAATCTAAATATCGTTTTCGATATCTAGTTTCCTGAAATATAATTTAACCATTAATTAAAATAAATTTATTACTAAAGAAAAAGAACAAGATATAGTTTAAAGTCAATTTTTGGAAAATGTAAAGGTATAACTTTGATCATTAAAATCTTGATTCTTTTGTTTTCATAATTTAAAAGATTTGAATAGAAAAAAAATTTTTAAATGAATTATTTTCATCTACTTTATCTTATATTGTTTAAACGTGTATGATCATATAATATTTTGTATTTATTATAAGCCATTATATTTTTTGTTTGAATTAGTCAATTTTATTTTTAGCTAGCCATCAATTACACACAAATTATTAATTTCAATTATACTTTAATAATAATTAAAAATTTAATAATAAAGAAATTAATATTCATATTACCTTATCCTTTAAACCATAGTGTAAATGTGGAAGCATATGCAAACATGGACTTAGTAATTTAATGTATTTTGGCATAATTGAAAACTCTCCTTTTTTAGTTTTACAGGGAAAACCAATAACACCAATAATGTCACCTCGACCAATTTTATTAGTGTGAAGAAAATAGGTTTCTTCATCAGAATAATACCTTGCATTAGCCATTACTTGAACTTTCACTCCTTCTGCTCGCAGATCATAAAAAATTAATTTATTTCCAGAACGTCTAATAGAATACACTCTACCAGCAATATTATAACTCTTATCTTCTAACATTTCATCATCTTTTAGTTTGTCACTATATTTTTTAATAAAATTTTGAAGTGATATTGATACATAGAATTTATGAGGATATGGATGTTCTTCGCTAGCCTTAAGTTTTTGAATAGCTTGACTTCTAAGTTTAAAATATTCCTGAGAAAAGTTAAATAAACATATGTATTATACAATCATAAATATTATATTATATTATAAAATTAAAAAATTTAAATATTCACATACGTTAGGATTTATATTTTCTTCTGATATAATGGAATTTTCAGACTTTTTTATTTTCTCAGCATTCTCTTGCTTCATGGATTGTTTTTGTTCATTTAATTTTAACTTTTGACTTGCTTTTAATTGCCTCTTCAATTCACTAAAAATAATTATTTAATTAATCATAGGAATAAATATCGTCTAAATGTTAACGTTTTTTTATTAAATATTTTGTACTTAAGGATAAATCAATAAAAATTTGTTATTGATATACATTTAAATAGTTTGCATAAAATGAGACTGTATTAATAGTATCTATATTTGATTCCTTTGGTAAATGTATTATTAATTTTATCAAAAAATACAAAGCGTGTTGATAAACTTTATACAAATATTTTCTACATAAATTAATTTATTTAGAAAAATGGCACACTTGGTAAATATTTTGCAATAAAATTAAAAATAAACGATGACTGTAATATTTATTGATGTAATTTGATTGTTATATTTTAGAAGTTTCCACAGATTATTTCAATAGACTCATTTAAACTACCGAAAAACCGACATGCACCTGACTAAAAATTAAAAATTTACGAAACAAAGAAGGAAACAGCGCTAATAATAATAATAATAATATGAGCGATTAATAACAAACTAAAACGTCTATGTGATTTAAAAATAATTTTAGTAAACTTGGGCATCATTCGATTCTTAGAAAGTAAGCAATTTTACGTTCATTTTCTTCTAACTTTTTAAACTCCGAAACATATTCACTTGATCATGAAGGATTTCACACATGTTTAAACCACATAGCAATATAAATGGGTAAAACAATAATATAGTAAAGATAACGTTACGCACTTTTTGAAAGACCGGTGGATTGAAATATGACGTAAGATGAAGTGTGTTTCATATATCATTAATCTTGCCGACAAGTCATTGCAACTTTGAAGATATTTGAATGAGCCTCTCCCAACTCTACCTAACATCCTGTCTATCGATATTTAATGTCAATATAATTAAAATTTTCCAGACTGCAACCACTTCACCGATAAGTCGACATTATAAATAGCGAAAGCACAAACGAACAAGCTGCGAAAGAAGACTGTTCCGTTTCTTAATAGGTTATCTTTTCGAACATAATTTGTTTACTCACTTCTTCGATAACTTTTTCTCCGACCCTTCATCCATTGCGCCGTTTTCTCTTATCTTCCAACTACTAACGAATAACCGATAAATATCGGGAAGACAAACTGTGGTTCCAACGATAATCAATAAATAATGGCAATAAGCAATATGATATACTAAAAATTACTTTGTCCTCGTGGCTGCAATCGCAGTCCGCACCTTCATGACATTTTTTTCGTTTTTTGCTCATCTTACATTTTCCCCAAGTTCCCAAGTCTCATTATTTTAATCAGACAACAAACCAATAACGTTACAAACTTTGCCACTGGCGCGTTTTTCAAATAATTTGAAATGAACTCTTTGGATTTTCTTATTCGCAGTAATATAATATAAAGATCTGTATATATTATTAAATACGCACAATAGCAAAAATAACGGCGAATGTGATTATAAGCATTATATAACTAAAAGCTTCGATTCCAATTAAATTTAAATTAGTATTGGACGCATGAAATTTTAATTTATCATAGACGTTAAAATGTTTTACAAAAAAATCATAATCTTACAGATATCTTTACTAAGTAGAACGAAATGTAACTTTAAAAAGTAATTACTTGAATAGAGAAATTAATTTTTAATCTATTTCTAAGAAAGACAAATAGTATATTCGTGACTAAAATGTTATAAAATTATATTGTTTTATTGTTTAAAAAAATCGCAAAGCAGAAAAAAGTAACAATAAGTTTTTATTTAATCGTATTAAATGCCATTTGTGTATATGTACATACACAAATTAAATTTAATTTAATTTATTAAAAATTTAAAGTATTTAAAGTTTATTTATAACAAGCATTAAAGACAATCGTTTTTAATATTATGTTTATGAATTTTGTTATACAATGCTTATATTATAAAGAAATTACTCTTACTGTTATAATCAAATATTGCAAGTAAATTAAGATGAAACAATTAGTGTAAAAATTTTTCAAAAATATATACGTAACGTAATTGAAATAAAGCAGATTATTTTTTGTGGGATTGGTGTTGCCGTCTTATTTGCTGCTGCTGCCAAAATTCTTGACGTGCTTTCAAAAAACTGATACCTTCTTTGACATGGACAGTGATATGCTGAGTTGTTACCTGATTGGCTGCTTTAATATCTGCAATGACATAGAGAAGAATATCTGAACACAAATAGATCAAAATAATTGAAATCAAAGCGTAAGGCAAATAAGAAAACTTTAATATCTTGGATAAATGTATTTTATTCGACATTGATTAAACGATATTTTAACATTGGTAGACACAATAGGAACATCATAATATTGGGCAGTTAACTACCCTCAAGCTTAGAAGCATTTAGAATGCTCGAGGAAAAACAAGTGTATTTGACGAAGGGAGGGTAAAGACTTGAGGTGAACATTAATCCTTACGGCTTGAATTATGGCCTCGCGAAAAAGCGCTCGACCCGAAAAGTTGCCCCATAAAAGCAAGGCCGAGCTTAAATCTCCTCGAATGACCGCTCTATGTCGACTAGGAGTGTATCCAGCTCTTTGTTCATGAGGTCCTCGCTATTCTCGTTCAGAAATTTCATGAGGCTAAGGCGGTGCCAGAGATCCTTGACCTTAAATCGAATCTCATCCCAGGAGTGCTCGGGCTTCACCACGACCTTCACCGCGAGGTTGTAGAAGGTGATGATATTTCGGAGCATGCCGAAGGTCTTGTTCAGGGGACAGTATCGGTCATAGTCCGAATAGCCGTTCTGCTGAAGGAAGTCTTCCATGAGGACATTCGCCACGTCGAGGATAAGTTTCTCTAATTCTGACAGAGACTCGCGCCCAATCAATAGCATCATTTGCTTTACCTCATCCTCCTTCCGAAGCACCATCAGTGCTTTCTGCCGATACTCCATGAAGTGCGGGTACTTGGACTCGTAATAAGACGCTACGTATATTATTGGAAGCACTTGTTTTACTCGGTTTCGGTCTTAGTTATCAAGTACGACGTTACTTCCGAGACAAGAGAGGGTGCAATATTTACAATTCCAAAAGTCAATACGATCAACGAAGAACAGGTTTTTAATTTTTAATTCTATATTTTCAAGTTTAAATCGAAAAAGGCGTTTCTAGCCATTGCTTGATTATTATTCGCGAGCACGCTTTTCTTCGCCAGCATTGTAAAAGCTCTTAAAAATTCGATCTCATCAACAAAAAAAAGAGACTTTTGAGACGCACACACACACTCTCTCTCTCTGTCTCTCTCTCTTTCTCTCTTTGGCAGTGCGCGGGCGTGTATTTATTAATTACCGTTAATTTGATGACACTTTCAATCCTTATTCAAGTTACGTTTGAATGTCAATGCCAACTACTTCGCATAGAAGCATTCATTATACGAGTCGTCGGACACCAATCTTTCAAAATCAAGAAAGAAGAGCGATCGAGCTCGGAAGTACGTGTGCCAGCGCCACGGTTATGAAATTATATAGGAAAATAACTTAGTTGTGCGACGGATTCGCTATAGCTGGTGAGCCAGTCGACCGCTGGGAAGTGCTTCCTCTCAGCCAGTCTTTTGTCAAGGGCCCAGAACGTCTGGACGAGGGAGAGAGTGGAGGATGTAAGGGGCTCTGACAAGTCGCCCGCCGGCGGCGAGACTACCCCGACGATGGTCACCGAACCGTCGCGGGTCGGACTCCCGGCGCATCGGAAGCGACCACCTCGCTCGTAGAAGGAGGCGAGCCGCGAGGTAAGGTAAGCCGGGTAGCCGGAGTCCGCAGGCAGCTCACCCAAGCGGCTGCTAATCTCTCGTAGAGCCTCTGCCCAGCGCGACGTCGAGTCCGCCAAGAGGGCGACATCGTAACCCTGGTCGCGAAAGTACTCCGCGAGGGTGATGCCCGTGTAGACGGAGGCCTCGCGCGCAGCCACCGGCATGTTCGACGTGTTCGCTATCAGTGTCGTCCTCTTCATTATCGACTCACTGTCCGGTTCACACGAATAATATTCCGTTTTAGTTTTATCGTTCCATCGCTGTTATAAAATCCTGACTTGAAAGCCAGGACGTCGCCACGGGTGCATCGCTATGTGAGACCTTCCGGCACGAGAGCTGGTTTATGGTGCCCCATCGCTGATTATCGCTTTGCATTTTGCCGACCCTGATTAGGTGACACTCTAAATTGTCCGGGGACGTTCGGCACAATAGCTCGGGTAATCCCGGCGAGGATCATGCACAGCGATGCACCGTCGAGGTGTTCAAGCAAGTTTCGTCATGGCCACGGTAAATGTTGTTACAGATACGCTCTGAGGCTCGGTCGAGGGTGGCACTAGTCGATGTTGCTGTGAGCTCGAGGATAAGACGACAAAGGTTATCGGATACACTGATACCTGAAGTCGTTGTTCTCAATCTCGAGGGCGGAGAAGTCGCGCAGCACCTCGGTCATCTCGTTGCCCCTCTCGCCGCAACCGACGTACACAACGACGTCCGAGTTGGAGAACTTGGTGATGCCCTGAGCAATAACGGTCTTGCCGCAGCCGAAGGCCCCGGGCAGCGTAATGTTGCCACCCTGAGCGCAAGGGAAAAAAGCGTCGAAGACCCGCTGTCCAGTAAAGAAAGGTCGTTTGGAGATGAGTTTCTCGAACGTGGGCCGGGCTTGACGTACCGGCCACCGCTGCAGCATCGTGTGGTTCTTCACCACGTGATCTATCTCCGTCTCGAGGATCACCTCATTGATAGAGTAGTAGCCTGGAGAGGCGATGTACTTCAGCTGCAATAGGTCCCGTATTACATTATTATTGGCTTGGTGTCTCTCCGCACTCACTGTCACCCCTTTTATTCTCCTTGCACAAACGCCTCGCGCGTTCCTTATTGCGTCGGAACGAATGCACCTGGACCGTCTTTGAAATCCAAATTCTCCTCCCCGCCGCCGTTCGTAATAATCCGCCCATAAGTATACGATATGAGAAAAAGAGAAAGAAAGAGAACGCGAAGGTACGGGGTGTGATGTTACTCGAGATGACAGATAGTTGAAAAGAGTGCGGTCAATAATTCCACGATTTATACCACTAAAACGCCAAGTAGCTCATTCGAAAATGATGGATTCGGGAATTTTATTCAATGCGAGATTACATTATGTATTATGTATAATGTATTATTATTATTATTATTATTATTATTAGTGGATCATTTATTGTTGGCACATGGATTAATAAACTATGCAATCTATTCAGTGAATGTAGTATTAAATACACTCTTTGTTAGTATATCATATATATTAAGCTAAATTATGAATGTTTATTGAATGATATTTTACATGAATCTTACGGTAAAATAGGCACATATGTGTGTGTGTGTGTGTGTGTGTGTGTGTGTGTATTTATTATTATTAGAAAATTTTTTCTAATAAAATCCCAACCATTATAAGTATTTTAATTAAACGTTAATTGCACTATTTTTTTTATTTCTATCTTTTACTCATTGAAATTGTAATTATATGAGTTTTAACTTATAATCCGGCACAAATGTCTCAACGCCGCCAGAGGCAGGTTATCTCTTATTTCCATCAGTACCTTCTTTCAATGATATGAGTAATGTGGCGATAATCTGCTTGTCACGTATTCGCGAATAAAGTTCTTTAACTATCAGTGCGGTGGGTATTGATTTCGCGTTCACCTTTCCGTAACTTTTCGGCGACATCATAATGCAATGCTTGACCAATGGATTTTCATAGACGTAACCAATTATGTCTCCGCCAGTAAGGTTTTTCCCTTTCTTCAGCTTGGCTGGCTCGAATTCCCAGAGGGTCGACCTCGAGATGGAGGAGAGCCTGATACCGTGAGGTAAATAGATCGAGTGGGTGATATTGTGAATCTTTTGTAGCGGTCGCTGGATGCCGTCATAGATGGTGCCGAGGAGGCCAGGGCCAAGCTCTACAGAGAGCGGGCGACCCGTGCGTAACACCGGATCCCCGTAGGTGAGGCCAGACGTGTCCTCGTATACCTAAGAGGGTTCGCGTGGTTTATAGGGAAAAGCGTTATCGTGCAAGAGATACTACTTCGTGAGACGGAGATGTACATATTTTCCCTTCACTTTTCCAACCTAATTAATGAGTGCCTTTGT
>JAPYYT010003459.1:0-13009 GCA_030522565.1 Ceratosolen corneri | reverse complement strand
ATCCGAAGTATCACAACTGTTATAATATCACAGACTTATAAACTGACGTATGACAATAACACGGAGCACGCTAAATATGACCTTAATGATCGCTGTATTGAAGGTTATTGTTTTTGCATTTGTTGAGCTGAGTATATATACAGTTCTATTCAAAAGGTGCGAGCGTTTTAAGAAGAAGAAATTTAAGATTAAAGGTGCAGTACTAAGAAGAGTATTAGCTCAAGCTCAGCCTCGAACGTTTCTCAGAAAGACGCTAGCATTCTGAGAAGGAAATGATCGTTATTACGAATACAATTATAAGAGATTTGTTAACTGAATCTCAAACAGATATCTTACAATTCTTTGCTTAGGACTAGAATTCTGAATATACCCATTTTTAAAGCATTTCATAACAAACAAAGTAAAATCAACTTCGTTATAAAGATTCTAGAAATAACAAGAGCGCTGACCACCTTTGCGGTTTTCGTCGAATGCTCCCACGAAAAAGCGAACAAGATTTATACTTTATCTATTTCGCAGCAATTCAAGTCGAAGTACAGCATTTGGCAATGCGACAATCATCTATTATTTAGTAAGGCATTGTCCCGGACCCACCCCCAATTATTGCAGTGCACCGATCACAGTACAAAAATAATAGTGATTTAATGACTGAAACCTTCCACTCCTAAAGATACAACCAGATGACCATATCCTGGCCAAAAAATAGGCTGATGTATGATGAGCCATATAATCGGAACTTGAGAATAATTTCAACAATCGATTTGAATTGATAAATGAATCGGACCCGGATCGGTGCCAGTATTGGACATGGCGCTGAATTATAGGCGAGTACAAGGCTTCCACTGCATTTCCCTTTTCGATCCCTACACATGAGCTGAGGAAAGTAAACTTGAATTTTAATCAGAGAACGACCTTCAAATAAGAACGTAAAGGCAATTGAAGTCTTGAAATTCTATGAAATGCAAAGACAGCTAAGGGCAAGAAGCCTGACTTAAAACAGAGAAACCAACTATATGGATACTAGGGCAAAAAGCCCTCCTTAAGACAGTGTGGTCTTGAACACGACTTATCGCTCCAGATACAGGAAAGGCATCCAGCCCTAAGAATAACACATAGTTTGGAGCCCTGCCCAAAACAATTCGGCATTCTATTTACAATTGAGCAACGAGAATATACAGAACATATGAATAAAATAATTTTAGATTTAATAAAGCAATGTATATGAAAAAGAGCATTGCAATAAAGAAAACAATTCACCTAAAGATACTAACAAAGAATATAGTTTTACTTATTATAATTATAACTAATAAAACTCTCGCGGTATTCAATTTACGCTTGAATATTTGTGTTAGTGCGCTATTTACAGAAATCAAATAAAGATAATATCGTATTCCAAGATATATTAAATAAAGACATTATTATTTCCGTATATTTTTCAATAAAAATAGTTTACAATATTAACATCACCGTCTTCGTCTAAGTTTATTTTCAACCCTATTATCTCTCTCCCTTTCTACGGCCGATCTTTCCCCCCTCACCACTTTGGGGAGAGTCAAACTTGGATTACTTCCGAAGATTTGGTCCTTCGAGCCGGATAGTGGAAAAAAAGAGATAGCACATTGCGGAACAATACGGTCAGTTCCGAGCCGACTGAAAAGCGCACGCTTCGAGTCGGACAGAGAAAGAAATAGTGGTGTTGAGCAGCGCAAGCATCATTCTTCCGACACGTTTATTTGAGCCGGACAGCGCAGCGCCGCATAGATTGACCATCAGAGGGCGTCGTCGATCGCAAATCAATAAGGTAGAAGCACATAACCTATAAACTGTAAACATAAAGGGCTATATTCTTTTGGCGCTAAAATTCAAATAGATATCCAAGCATTCCAATATAATATAGAACCGCTGGTAATAAATTATAGGAGTTTCTGCATTGAGTGTTTGTTTTACATTAAAAATTGAATAGTCAGTATCAGTATATAACAGATAAATAATCATTATAGATAATTAGAAGTAGTCAAATATTCATTGATAAATAATAGAGGGATAGTTATGCAAACGCAAAAGGGCTCAGAAAAACACAGAATGGTAACTAGGTTACAGTCAGAACAGCCTGAGAACATTGATACTGCCCCGTATCAGGACTCAAGCATGTTCTTAGCTTTGATACGAGCTCAAGTACGAATCATCTCTCAATTAACAATGTTTAGCATGAAGTACAGTGAAAACAAAGGAGAGCATTCAAAAACAGATTTCAAGAAAGTTGAAAAGTCGAATGACATATTTTTATGTAACCACCTCTAAATATCAGCGGGATAGGCAAGTGAAATAACTACTCATCCATACTTTACAACAGATAAATGTGATATAGAATAGCAGTCTAGAAGAGATACAATTAAGAAAATTATTGCTGTCCTCGAAAAATCTATCCCCAGCAATAACAACACTTCGGATAAGTTCAAAATAGAGAAGTTAACAGAAGACAATTACATACGTCTTTCAGAATTAAAAATCAATAAATTCAAGAGCGACATATCGGAATGGGCAATATTTTAAGACAACTTTATTAGTGTGTCCTAGACAGAAAATTAGACAGAAATGACAATGGAAAAGGCGTAAAGCTTTCAATATTAATTATTAAAATTAATATTTAATAACAATTGTTTATATTTTGGACCTTATTGCTCAATTGCCATTATCAAATTAATATAAAATTATTTTATTAATTCATGACTTAATTTTTTCAATATATTTAATTGATTATATATACTTCATAAATCATTCGTTTTTAAGTTGAATAAAATATATTCAGATTTGAAAAATTTAATGATCTAATGAAAGGAATGAAATATTAATATATTAATAATATTTTTAATATAATTTACGTAATAATGTGACTAAATCAAATTAAATATTATAATTAATCATTCTTCTAAATCAACAGATATAAATTAGTATAGCTTAGTATAGCGTATTATTTTTTTATGAATAAGAATTTTATTTTTTTTATTTTTCAGGTCTAAATTAAAAAGAGTTATTATCGAAGCTTAAAAGAATTTATTGAAAAGAAAATTTTGATTCTTATTTATGATTTATAATTTTAACTATAATAGAGGCAATATAACAATGGTATATAGCTTCGTTAATAAATAGTTATAAAATATTTTATTAATCATATTTTAAAAATATGAATTGTAACATTAAGAAAAAGTATAGGTTTTTAGGTGTTTTTTTTATCTATAAGAAAATAATATTTGGTAATATCATTTGTATATAAATATGCATACATATATCATATAAATATATTTTTACTTTCCGCTAATAAAATTTAAAAATAAATTTCTTATTCAACTTTTACATAATATATGTACATAATGTATGTATTTATTTATATATATGTATAAATTTTTTTTTTTATATTAATGTAACTAAATTAATTTTTTTTATCGTATTTTATATTTGTATTAAGTTTGTAAACGCGATATAAAAACTGATTTTTATTGCTATATCTATATATAATTCAACTTTATTGGTAATTTAAAACCAATAAGCAGTATTCGTTAATTAAAGTATGTACTACTACTATTCATTGTATTTTAGACATCATTTTTAGTTTGTATTTGATTGATTGATTATATACAGTTATTGTTAATATGTATAACAATTTATTATAAAAATGTCAAGTATTACAATATCAGCAATTCGACCCCGTACAAGTATCCTCGATAAATCTTTAAGTAAAGGAAAAGGAGAGGTTAACATAAGTTGTTATGCCCTTCTTTTTTCGGAATTAGTACAATATTGCCAAAATCGTGTATATACTGTACCCGAATTACAAAATAAGTAATTACAAAATAAAATATATAATTAAAATTAAGTTTATCTGTAAATTAACAAAAAGTTTAAATTTTTGAGAGCACCAATATGAATAATTCCATTTGTTTAAAAAAAATGTCAGCTATTAATAATAATGTTTAAATTTCATTTAGATTATCTGAAATGGGAACTGAAGTTGGACATCGAGTGGCAGATTTATTAGTGGTTCGAGAAAAGGGTAGTAAAAGAGATATAAAATTATTAAATATCTTATTATTTATTAAGAGTACCTTATGGAAATCATTATTTGGACGTGAAGCTGATAAGTTGGAACATGCAAATGACGATGAGCAAACATATTATATCATTGAAAAAGAATCGTTAGTAAATAAATTTGTCTCTGTACCAAAAGATAAAGGAAATTTAAATTGTGCATCATTTGTTGCTGGAATAATTGAAGCAGTATTGAGTGATTGTGGATTTGTAGGATAATATTTTATTGAAATTACATATTCATTTTTTTAAATTTGTTAAATAATAGACAATTTTCTACTGTTATTTTAGCCTGCAAAAGTAACAGCACATTGGCATAAAGGAACAACCTACATGGTCAAATTCGATGATAGTGTTATTGCACGTGATAAACAGCTTGAGGATCATTAGCATTTAATATGCTTTAAAAATTGTATAAATCTTTATATTAATACATACAAATAAGTTTTTATTATTATTAAATACAATAAATGGATAATTAATACTTATTATTATACATCTATATTAACATGTAACAGTCAATTCATTAATCAAAGATGAAAAGCTTGTAATAAATCTCATGAATTCAAATTAAAAATACTTTAATTACAAGTAATAATTAATTTATATTTATAAGATATGTACAATTTAAAACTTACTTGCAAAGAGATTATTAAATGATTATCTTAAAATTCAATAATTAAATTAAAATATTTATATTATTCAAAGGATAAATTATAAATATAAGTATATTTTTATTTAATGAGAATGTAAATTAATATTTTATTAAATTATTTATTTTTTACAATAAACTATTACAAAATTATACATGCATAAGTTTATAATAGTGTTAGTATTTATTTATATATTATCTACTTCTATTCTAATTAATTTTTTTTTATACAAATTTTATCTCTCGGTCTCGATAACTTACTTGCCCATTTCGTAATTTATCTTCTTTTTCATCCTATAAGAAACAATTATACATTTTAGTAGTTAACAAGACATTTTAAATAATATATATAAAACAATAATAATTGAAACTATTTGAAATTGAATTTTCTTACCCTATATTTTTTTAAATATGATGCAAGTAAAGAAGTGCATGTAATAGTCATAGTAATACACCAAATGAAGTTTTTAATATTTGGCTTAAAACGTTTTTCCATTTTAGGAATTGTCATATAATGCTGATATAATTGCTCATCAAACTGTTAAAAATAAATGCTTATGAATTAATTTACATAAATTTCATTGGTTAAATAAAGCTTGAGTAATAATAAATAATTATTTAATTTAGTTTATTAATATTATAAAATAAAATATAAAATTATTATTTAATTAAGTTAATTAATAGAGTAGAATTTAAGTATAAGAACAAAAACAATTTGTATTAAATCATAAAAATGGAAGCAATGGTGTTTTTTTATAAAAATGTAAAATAAAAATTTTTTTATATATAACAAAATGTCATTTATAAATTTAATTGTTTAATCTAATAATTGACATCATTTTGTTAATATTTATTTTATTAATTCAATTACATATAAAACTTACATAAACAGAATTTATACTATTAAAAAAAAAAGTCTAATTTGTATAAAAGCCAGTATAATTTTATTACAATTTATGTTTGTATTATAAATGCCAACCAAATCTATGATAAAGTATACCATATATACTGATATAGAAATTTGGGTACATAGAAATATCTAGAAGACTACATAGAAAATATATTAGAAAATTTGCAATTTGATAACACTATTAAAACATCTGAAATCTCAAATATGATAATAGTACACACAATATAAACATAAACAGATTGAGCGATAAAAATTAAATATTTAATACAGAAATCAAATCATTTAAAATGCTGCTAGTCAAAAATTAAATTTTATGATTACATTAATAAAGTATAAAATCTTTCGTTGTGTTCAAAGACTGTTTTACCAATTATTAAAAAAAAATAGTTCAAGCCTTTGAGACACTGATAATCATATCAGCTAGGAATATATTTTCTTAACTCAAGCTATAATGACAGTTCTTTTCTAATGATGTTTTGAAGAAATTATCAGTACTCGATACATCCTTTTTACAATGACAATTATTTAAAACATGTTTCAAATCTCATTCATCTTGTTACTAAATTTAGTCTTGTAAGATAATATCCATTCATTCCCACCATTTACTCATAGCATTAGACATAATTAAAAACACAACTATTTGATATCCCTTTCTTGTCTACTTCAAGTTATTATGACTAAAATTTTTTATAATTTAATTATTAGAAAAATGGAAACTAATATTTATTTATAATAATTCTAAAAATAAAAAAGAATCATAATTCTAGCAATAATTATTTATATATATTAGGTAGCAGTACAATGAATGTACTAGTAATCTATTCAACTTAGTTTTATGAACGTCCAATTCTTCCATAAAGTATGTCATACAATAAGAAAGGCATGTTATGTATTATTTATTATTATTTATTATTATTATTATTTATATATTATTTATTATTATTATTATTTATGTATTATTTATTATGCATTATTTATTCTTCCATTCCAATATTGTTATATGTAATCGTAGAATGTGTAATTGCAAGTTGCTAATACACACGTGGAACATGTAAAGAAAAGTATTACTTTGTATATACTTTTTAAATATATTACTCTCGATAATTCTGGATAGTAACCTGTTCAGATACATCAAAAAGTAGTAAGCATTATTCGTATCTATACGATTATTAAGCATGTTTTATTCCGAAACTCTTTATATTTACCAGAGGTTATATAATCAAAAGCTAAGCCATTATTGTAAATATATATATATATTTATGTGCAAATATATTTAATATATTTTATATCCTGAGGTTTAGATAAAGACTGAATAATAAATGAACATATTAATTGATGTATATTTACAACACACTACAACAATATTCCAATGTTTGCCTAAATCTTAAAGCAAATTTAATTACCAAGCAGAAATTATAAATATTACATCATCAAATAATACCATAATGAACTATTCCCTATTATAATATAAATAAATAACAACTCCATCACTAAACGAATTGATTGATGGCAAAGTTACAATAAATATTATTAAATTACATTATTTATTTAATTCTCTCTATTAATTACAGTATTAAGTACATGTTTATATTTCAAAAGTAAAAATTGTATTTATTCTATATATTTCGTAAAAACAATTATATTTATTATTTATAAACAATATACTAACAATATATCCATGTATACATTCATTATTTTTATTGTATTTTTTTAATTATATGTTTTAATTCTATTATAGTTAATTTAGCATTGTTTATAAATTGGTTTAATTTTATAAACTTAAATATTATTACATTCAATATGAGTTTATTTGTAAAAACTAAATATCTCATACATTCATAGATAAAATAAAACCCACTATTTTATCAAAACTTATATACATTATTTATTATCTATTAAAAGATTTAAAATATATATTATAATTAATTTGAATGTATATAAAAATATTTTTTTAAATAAGTTGTATTAACTTTTATATTCCTTACTTCAATCTGTACACAAAGTCTTCAATGATTTATATCTATATATATATATATATATATATATAATCTATAATAATCTAAATAAAAGTTTTTTTTACCACACAAATTTAAAACTATTGTATAATTACCAATAATGTATTCTTAATTCTTGATTTTAAATGTTACTGATTATACTTAAAAATTAACATATATTATATATTTGTATGTAAGCACATATAAATATTTATGTATAAATGTTTTTGAAAATTCAGAAAAATATGTAATTCAATATTTTAGAAAGTTTTAAATTTAAATTTGGTCAAATAATTTAAATAAATTTGTATTATTAATATTGATTCATTTCAAGGTATAAAATTGTTACTTACAATGTGTCCTTTTTGCAAGGAATTAGGATTATGAACTTCCTCCAAGTATTTATTGCGAAGGATTAAACGTCTTTCTGTTCTATAATCGATAATTTCTTTTTCATCCGTTGTTAAATCATAAATTTTTTGAAATTGTGTATGTCTGTTCATAATTACATAAATATAAAATTGTATCAGTATAAAAAAATTCTTATACACTATATATTTTATAGGTTATGTGTACTACGACACGCTTAGTAGTAATCACTTATTGTTCCCCAAATGACAAATTAAATACAAAAACTCTATCATAATTTTTCCAATTTAATTATGGGTTTGGGTGAATTTGCTTTCTTTTAATTTTTTCAGAATTAATGGAATTAATATAAAAAATTAATGGAATGTCTTCCAATTACAAAATATCAATTTCTTTGGTTTAACAATGAAAATAATTATTTATGAATTAATATAATTCACCCTCTCATAATAATTATATATTTCTTAATATATTTAATTATTAAAGTATAGAAAATTTTTAATTATTAAATTATGGAAAATTTTTAATTATTAAAATACACAAAAGATTTCATAATTAAATTACAGAAAATGTTTAATTATTAAAATATAAAAAATATTGATATTCGATATAGTCCAAGCTTAAGCGATATTTTGCTAAAGCAAATACGTGATATTTTAAATAGTTTATAGATCTGATAATGTCAATAAAAACACTGTATGATAATCAAGTTTTTAGAAGCAAAATGTGTAATAATAAAAAGATTAAATATTGTTCGAAAACTAACTCGAGTGTGAACTTTCCTCATTGTGGTGTGGTGGAGAGGTAGATAGTGGAACAGGAGAGATAGCACGGTAGCAAGAAACGGAGACAAAGACGTCGTATATAAAACTATCTCATTGAAATTAATTAAAGTTATTAAAATTGTCTTATTAAAACCGACTTAAATTGAAAATATATGGAAAAATATAATACTGTGTCTATCCAATATATTGTCAAATATAATTCTATCTTGACTGGTATATTCCGGCTTAAATTGAATACTGTGAAGATTCGAGTGATTATAATAATTAAGCTATATTCTTTGCTTAATATTATATTTCATACGACCGCAAAATTCAGGCGTAAATTGAATACCGAGGTGTTCGGGATAACTATTAATTATATATCCAGTATAATATTGATTTTAGTTCAATTTATTGTTTATAAAATTACGTCGGCGTTTGGTCAAATATGTAATTCCAGAGAACTGCTACCGCGGCGTTCAGTAGTGAATTGAACACCAAGATGGCTTCAGTTTGTTAGTTTAAATACAGGTCTTTACTTGCCTTGTATAGCGCGCTGATCCTACTGTCCGTTCTCCTGGATACTGTACGGATAGCAGAACCTGGAGCCTCTTTCGCTCATCTGTATCTTGCACTCCGGGAACCGTGGCTGCAACAAAAAGGAAGAGGCGCCTCCTAAGACAAGAAGTACTTGTCCTTTGTCTCGTAGTGATTTGGCATCAGCGACGGGTTGAAACTTGTTCGAGAATTGAGCTCGAGAAAACACTCTCCCAGGTGGTGGGCGGAAGAGGCCGATAGTGGAGATAGAAAGATAGCAGGGTATAATAAAACAGAGGCAAAGGTGACGTGGGTAATGGTAAAAGAATGGTGTTTATTTAAACGTATTGAAATATAACGCTGTCTTTAGACGATGTGGTATAAATATAATGCTGTTTTAATTTCGAATTACAAATATTGAACTATCTTAACATTCAGACATAAATTGAATACCGCAATAGCTTTAAGTGAATTTATAAATATGTTGAGTTCCGTGAGTTAAATCAAAGGATGGTTATTATTTACAATATTCAGGCATAACTATGAATCTTACGATGCTTGGAGTGATATTACATTTATGAATTGTATGTCGTTGTAGTCCACGCTACAGCAATATGCAGGCGTAAATTGAATCTCACCAAGCAAATTGTAGCCGCTTATGTCGCGGTTCTTTTTGATAATCAAGGAGAATCAATATCACTATCAATATTGAATAATATCACGTGCCCGCCAACTCCAGTTTTTCCACAACACTTCTCTTCTCGCCCTTTACACTACAGTATTGGCAATTCAGACTTGGAGTTTTACAAGCAAAAGTACCTAAGGTTAAAATGCCTGGCTTCAAACAGAGAAACCACCTACATGATCGTTAGGATAAGAAGCCCTCATAGAAGCAATTCGGCATTCAATTTACAACTGAACGTCTAGATTACAATAAAGGCATCTGATCATTCTTGAGCACTAATAATAAGTATATATAGATTAGATAAAACAACTTATATTATAGATAGGAACATACACATAATTATCTTAGATAGTTAAGAATCCACCCTTACCCCTTCTATTATTTCTTTCTCTCACTCAACATCTTCAAGAGAAATCACACTCCATTTAATTTCCAAACAAACAGAATAATTAATATAATGATACAAAATGATACAAAAAACAATACAATGATTAATATAATGATATAAAATAATATAAAAATAATGATATTCAAACATTTGAATTTATCAATTTTTAACTAGTGTTAATCTACGATAATTTCGAGTTAGTTTTGCACGAGAAATTTTCATTGGATTTAATTTTACCTTATGAAATAAATTAATTTCAGGTTACAAAAAGTTATAATTTTATTGCAACTTTCTTTATATTTCCATTTATATTTTCATGTTTATTTATAGACAGTTTATATTTTTCATTTTTATTAAAAGTATCTAAAAGTTCATTGAAAATACCTATATCTGCATATCTAAAGTTAGGGCTTTCATGAATGAGTTTTTATTTTGGCAATTGAATATAGTTTATTTTATTGGCATATGTAATATCTAGAACTATTAAAAAATCTTATAAATAACTTTCAATCGAATCGAATATTAATTTAATATCTTAATATTTAAAATTTATTTAAAATAAAAACATAATAATATTTATTTTACTTAAACAAATAATATTTAAAATAAAAGCATTTCTCTGTCTAAAAAATATAATTATATTTCAGACAATCAGTAGTTGCACATTTTATTGATATTCTTATACATTACTTTTTCTGTATTAATTTGTTCGAAATTCCAACGGATTATATCTCAATTATATTTAAATATTTCTTCAAATTTAATTTAGAAATTTTACTTATTAAGAGTGCCAATAAAAGCACAATAATTAGCTGTCATCCAATCATTATTTCCACTTCCAATTCCCACTCTCATAGAAGTTGAACTGACCATCCCTTCACAAGAAGAGGGGTGAAGTTATTATATTAGTCTGCATTCGCACTGCGCCTCAGAAACCTTAGTCTCTTCAAAATATCCACACTGAATGATAAAAATAAAGTAAGTTGACAAAGAATTTTTCAAAAATCAGTAACCGGCTTATTACATAGAAGCTTCAATTCCACGCTGATGCCGTTTAATTTATAACTGAACGCCGCTGACATACGGAATCATCAGCGCATAGGCAGCAATTATCAATAAAGACGAGGAAAACAGGCTACGAGTCGACTCATTGACAAAGCAAATAAAACCTATATACTCATTTAATACTAACACTAAATTAATATAAAATTACAGTAGGCAGAAAATGTAATTAATAGAATCATTTCAAGCTCTACGGTATTCAATTTATGGATAAAGATTGCGACAGCAAGGAACCTACAATTCAAGTCATAGACAGCATTATTTTTTTCCATATATTATCAATAAAAACATTTTACAGTATTACACACGACTTCTGTATTTTAATTTCTTTCCTTCCACTATATGCCTCTCCCCCATATCATCTTGGGGAGAGTTCACACTCGGATTAATTCCCGTTATGTTATTTATTTTGTAAAATTATTTGTATGAATTTTTTTTATTGCACCCAATTACATCCTAATATCGTTTTTATAGTTACTCCAATGATAATTTCACTTTTTATGAACTTAAATTTTCAATTTAATAAGTTATAGCTAAGTGTTTGCATTTTATTAATGTTTAGGTTTCTAATTTGTATATATGTGAACATTCAACGTTAACAATTCATAAAAAATTTTTAATTATGTTAAAATTAAAATCTCCATTTCAATAATTTGTCACGTTTCAATTAATAATAATTAACATTTATTAAAAGATATATTATTGCACATTCAATAATTATAATCAATATATATTTTTAATATATATTGGAGGCTATCACTAGGAAAATAATGGCTAATTAAATGACGATTATTAATCAATTGTTGATATTAATTCATTAAAATCTAAATTTTAATAATTTTTTATTTTCCGTATTATAATGATATAATTTAAAAAATATATAAAATTAAATAAAAAACTACAATATAAAATTTACAAAAAGAATAAAATATAAAAATTTTTAGTAATAAATATGTATATTTAAAATTTTAAATACATTTTAAAAGATATGGGTTCCGTGCTTCAATTATTCTTCTTTTATATATAAATTCTATGTACGGTGTGGTCTATACATAGTCGAAGTCGTATGGAATATATACAATTTATGCTATTCTTCTAATTTTATATTAATAAATTTTATTTTATTTCCAATATACAACAAATTTACTAAATATGAAACGATTATATTCATATAAAGGACATAGATGGGTTAGAAGTAGGGTTTACAAATATACGATTTATTTGCATTCTTCTAAAATAATAAATAATTTAAAATAGAGAAAAAAAATTAATATAATTGTTTAAATTTAAAATATTAGTTATAAAAAGTTATTTTTGAAGATCAAAATAAAATTATATATTAAATTTCTCAATATATATTTTTCTTATTTTCTCATCATGCTAAGTGAGATATAACTAAAAAGAATACTTATTTGCCTGTGTATGGAAGTGTATGTAAGGATGTTCAATAGTGTTCTAACCTTATTAAGTATTACAAAACTTTTAATTATAATATTTTATTATATAATAAATCAAATATAAATAAAAACAATTGTTTTCAAAGAACTATTACAACTTACATA
>JAPYYT010003458.1:0-16132 GCA_030522565.1 Ceratosolen corneri | reverse complement strand
AGTTATGTTATGAATATCCGATGAATTCCTGAAAATATAGAGAGCACCCTTTCAGGAAAGGGCAGATTATAATAATAAGGGCGTACACTAGTTAGTTGGGACGTGCAAAATTACATTAGTAGAGAAAACCACAATTAAACGTTTTGGAGGCTTTCTTGTGTCCCAGTCTCTGCTAAGAGAAAGAATAAGAAAGGCAGATAGCGAGGGAGAGAAGGAGAGACTTGGATCTTTCGGTAAGTCGAGTCAAGTCAAGTTTTCACTAATGTTCCTTGTTTCGGCAACCTTAATGTCGCTATTTAAGCCTGCGTGCGCGGTTATATACTTTGGCTCAACGCTCGAGAACTCGTTTCCCGCTCAAACCAACTTTCATGCCGCCGCTAAAAAAAATTTTACGCATGTTTGTATTTAGTCACTTGCACGCAAGTTAATTCTGTCGTATTTGAAGTTGATTTTGAAAACGTATTTAATCGTTTATATTCTTTTGAAAATTAGTATTTGATTCTTATAACTTTTACTATGAAAAATAATGCAATAATTAATGATAATTCAAGTGCAGTAAGAATAAGAAAGCGGACAGCATGAAAGATAGCAAGAAAAATAATAAAAGCGTTATGAATAAAATTTTACGAATGTAGCAGTCCTCACTTCATTACTTATTGCAATAACATTCCTATTAAACTACCATTATGTCGCACCTTATGAGCACACGTATTTGCGTACGCCAATCACAAACACGATATTTATTTACTTTATAGTCATTAATTTTCTCACATTTTGCATTAAATATTTTTTTTTTATTTACAGCATTTTATACTGATCTATCGAGGGAGAACAGTAAGGTCATATATACACACACGCGTATGCATATATAAGGACATCGTTTAATTTAACTGATTCTAATGCGCTATGGTGTGCATTGACTTTGGAATGAATAATACAATAATTGCATTGTATTAGAGAGCGAGGGCGCAATAAATGCAGAACCTGAATACAGAAGTAAGTAGATTAAGTAGAGTAAGCTGCCATTCCACGGACTTCCTCGAAGGCAGTGAGTAAGAGCACCTCAAGGACATACCGTTCCAATCCAGTCCGGAGGATGATTCGAATATCGGGGGTCACGGGCTGCGCGTGATTTGCTCGAATTAATTGGGAGTACGCGCGGCCGCGCATCCAAGTCGTAAACAAGCGGAGTCCGATCGAACGACCATTAGGTCTCGATAATAATATGCATTGGGCCGCGCTTGCTTACAGTCGCGATCCATGCTGTGATTATGCTCGTGTGCGCGCCGGGAGGCGAATTGCCGCCGGCCTTTTTCATCCACATAATCTTTTTCCAGTCGAATAGCGCCTGCATCACTTTAAGCGCTATATCACGTTATAGGCGAGCGAGAGATCGGCGAGGGGCGATGGGAGGGGTTGGGTGGGGGGTATGGGCCGGTGTAACACTGGGGACTGGAGAGTAGGCGTCTTGTTTAGGGGTTGCTAAACTTTTACTGCTCTGCTATACCGATCGATTGTTCGGTAATCCATCAGAATTTGACACTGGAAGTACATTTGGATACTATCCATGTTCTAAAATGTGCAAATCAAAATTTTTTAAATTTGTTAATTTGTTTTCATGATATGGCCACGATGATCATACGACGATTAGCATTTTTTATATTATAAAAATTGATTAACGTTAGGCCATTATTATCTATAAATAGATTTTATTATTTTATGTGGCAAAGCAATTCAATGGCAAACCAATTCAGTTTAATGTATTATTTGTGATTCTATTTATAATTTTTTGCCTATATCGTGCGAAATGGATTTTCTCTTTTATATTGTTTTTATTTCTTAAGGGTACAGAGGATCGGTCAAAGTTTACGATTGTTTACAATACGAGAAAAACATTAATTAATAAAAAACATTAATTCATTGCGATCTCAGATACCGAATCTACGAGCACTAACTTTTAATTTATTGACAAAAACTCATATATGAGTAGTTAAGCGTAAAAGAAAACGTGTTCGAGAGTCCGATAATTAGAATGTTCAACATAAATCAAAGTGATTAAGAAATTATAACGATTGTACTTTTCGTTACTATAACACTCAGTTCTTACTTACACCGTACACTTTCGTGAGGCGACAAATCTATATAGTTTAGTTTAATAACAAATATCTGTTAAGCGTAGGCTTCATCTTAGCCATTTGCACTTGATTTATATTGAATACGACAATGGGATATATCATATGCAGCCTTGAAATGCTCGAACTTCAAAGGTTACCACGTATACTGCCAAGTAGACGCTTCAAAATTCGCAATTTCGGCCAACTAAATCGGCGGGTCATCGTAGGAAATGGGAAAAGCAATGTCTAACTATGGGATATCATTTAGGCTAGGATATCATTTGGACGCTTTTACTCAAATGAAGGTCAACACTTTTGTTACGCTCTCTCTCTCTCTCTCTCTCTCTCTCTCTCTCTCTCTCGTCTCTGCCGTGTGTAGACTCTCCGGTCACTGATATTTGCCCAGTTGAATAAACGTAATTAAGAGCGTAGGAGCCGCGTCAACGGCTTCCTGCAAATATCATCGGATATGGGCGGAAAAATCTACGTCCTCGCGTAATTCACGGATGTAGATTGAGCCCGCTTCGGAATACCAGCGACCCTTCGAAATTCTTCCCAAGTGACAGTATCATGACAGTCGTCACGAGTTGTTGTTTCCCCTTTGCGGATAAGCAGAGACGAGTCGTCGGTCCCTTTAACGACTGCGCGACTTGTCTTTTGCGTAATCTTGTGTGCTCGGAAAAATTGGTTGGCGAGGTGGGGGCACTGGTACATTGTATTTACGATATTACACTGCTTGGTAAGAAAGAGGTCTGTCTTTGAGCTGGTAAGGTGAATTAGCTGTAACTCAGAACGTCGTTATAACAGAATACGTTGGCTTGATTCAAGACATTTTCAGAAGTGTTGCTTTTTTCTTTTCAATATTGATAAGCTTTAAGATATTTTATGCTGGCCTATTGTCAAAACGCCAATAGGTTTTGTGAAGGCACGCTTTTTATAATTAATGACAATTTGTTATTATTCTGCATATCTTGTGTAGCTTTATGTCTTATAAAATATTGTATCATTTAATAGTAAACTTTTATCTAAAATTGAACAAAATTTCAAACATTAGTTACTATACAATATTATTATTATTTCTTAATAATTGTTGCCGTACGTATAGAACGTATAAAACAAAAATTGTCGAAGGATGACTTTTAATATTAATTAGAATCTCGATTCGATATGTATTTAATAGGAATCTTGCCGATTAATCGAAGAGTAGTAATATTTTATATGTTCAAAAGATATCTTTCAACAATATCTAAACAAATTAAATTATACATATATTATTGATCTATTTTTAACAAAATTTCATTTAATACTTATAAAAACTTGTATAGATCGTAGTTTTAATTATTTAACGATAAGTTTTTTTTATACCTAGCCAATTGATTTTACTTTTATTTAAATATAACGGTTGATTTGAAATTTCGAGTCCAATAAATATTCATAACTGCCCTACGTTAATTATATGATGATAAAACAACAACAAAGTTAAAAAAGAAATTAGATAGTTATTGAAAATTGAGAATTTATTTCCTGTATCATATATTTACGATGCAATTGTATAATTATAAATTTTAAATTATTATAATTATCATAAATAAAGTCGCGAGTAATAAATTAATATTACAATAAGATAATACTATATAACAATTTTACCATATTTGATAATATTAAATTGATTAATAAAATTAATCAATTGTATTAACATTAATTGAAAGACCTGCAAATCGTCTTTAGCCAATCATAATTATTTATTTGCATAATTTTGCAGATTTTTAACTAGATATCAAGATAAATTATGTATTATTAGTTTAGCCTAATTGAATAACTGCTTTTTACTAATTATTTAGATAATCGATTATTTGAATAATTCAATGTCGAAAAGTAATCTATACTTACGATGAAATTAAAAAAGCTGTAAAATAATTTAGCAGGCTAAAATAACGAAATTATATGTGACAACCTGTACAAAATATAATATATAGTATAATACAAAATATAAACCGAATGCAAGTAATGCAGCACATATCTTATTAAAATGAGTACTGTAGTTGCATGTAGGTTTGGGCATTATTAAAAATTTTACTACTTAAAGTTTAAAAATTTAAGAGGAGTGAAAAATTTAAATTTATATAAAATACATTTTCATTAGAGAAGCAGGGAATTGAGAATTTTTCTACTTTCACTAAGCCGCTGAATTTCGTTGCATACATTCTCGATCTCGTTTTCTAACCTCGAATCACATTTGCACTTTCCTATTTGAAAATTTAATCCTCTCGCAATCAAGCCCAATTATCCATATAATTTGGTCGTGCGCCGATCCACGAAAATTTGAATCCATCCGAGCTAGTGGCCTTTGCCCGGCCATCCCTGATATTTCGTCCTTCGAAGTCGGCGATCGCTACATTAGATACCAGCGGTACCCCTACGGCAAAAGTGCATTACCTCGATTCATCAAGCTCGTAATCGTACACGTAAGCCCAGATTCAGATTCGCGATTCGCGGAGATGTGCGCTTTCTATTCCCACGATTGCAGCGGGCCCAGCCGCTCTGCCCTGACACGCAGATGTGAAATTTCATTTCTAACTGCCTACGTCATACCGTCATTACGTAGCCTCAATCAACGCCGTATCATTTTCTCTCTTCATCTCCCCCGCTATCACCCATCCCTGTGCTCCTCGGCTGCGCTGACGCGCCGACTCTGGCTGGTCCGCGGAGGACGGGGGTCCTCGGCTTCTTCGGTTATGTTCGTCCAGGTTCTTCTCCCGAGAGGCCGCCTCCCTGTCTCGGCTTGCCGCGAGTCATCGGCTTATTCGAAGCTTTCTTACGCTACGACAAGTGCTTCGACGCACACGCATTTTTAGGAACTTTGCATGAACATTGTATGATTCGTGCGAACTTTTTAAAGTGTGCCTGGCCCTTTTTGAAATGATTTTCAGTAACCCCGCAAGTTTGTAGCATAACATTTTATCCAAATACGGCAAAGCTTAAAGGACAAATAATGTTAATATTTATGAACATAAAACATAGCTAACTTTCAAACGGAACATTAGTACGGAAAATACGATAAGAAAGTTAAATTGATTTGTTATAGTTTGATCAAGTTTAAGAGTTGTTTAGAAGTTGTCCATTGCAAGAGGTTTGAGTTTATAGAAACGAGCAAATCCTATGATTTAAGAATACCAATTTGACCTTGAATAATTTTTTATGAATTATTGCTTTTATGGATTTATATGAATTTTTCGTTGAAGCATTTTAAAACTAAAAGTTTTTAGAAGAAAGTTTTAAAGTGACTTTTGAATAAATTCATATAAAGCTGTTAATGGGCTGGTTATAGCTGTTAAAAGATCAGGGTGCTTCAACTATCATTATATTATCAAACTATTCGTTATTTTTACAAAATTTCTTTATATAATATTACACTACTTTATGATCAAGTTTCATAAATCTAATAATTTAATAACATTCTATTCATTTTTTGCTCCGCCAATGTAATTACGATATCTAATGCCAATCAATTTTTGTTCTACAGGCAACTTAGCTAGATATTTATATTAGCTATATATTTACATTATATTGATATACTTAGTCATATATATAATAAACAATATATTTATAACATATTCATATTTTAGATCTAAACCTTGTCTCTTTTTATAACAAAATCGTACTTAAGTAAAATCATAGTGACGTAAATGACAATGTACTTTACAATGTGTTAAGTAATTCGCATCATAAACAAAGTTAAATTTATATAACATTAAGTAGTAAATCATCAATATATATTATTAGAAATATTTTACTTTCGTATTGCCGATATTTGAGATTGATATTTTTTTAAACACAAGCAAATTTATTTTGTTGAAACGGTCAGAACGTAAATTAGTTTTAAGATTTATCGAATATAAATATTAACAAAATTTGTTTAAAAATATATAGGATATAATAGAATTTATATCGCATGATAAATAGTAATAATTACTTAATTATTTTAATTATTTTCATGCTACATTATTTAAAAAGAGGTTATTAAAGACAATTCAAATTAGCTTATTTTCTAAACAAAATTAACATTCAATTAAAAATATGTATATTTAGATTGATAATACATAACTTAAATAGAACTCCATAATTAAAAAAGAAATCGATAAAGTAATTAGATATACACTTAAACATTATTTATTAATATATAACTTATATATAACTAATATAAATATATAACTTAAACATTTTTTCAAACATGTGTGATTATACTTTAACAAATATTTTAAAAGACAATGATGTAAATAAGATTATAAAGAAAAATATTTTTCGTAATATATCCATTACCATTATTTTAATGAATATTATTGAATGTTAGAATGCAGTATACAATGATCAAATAAAAGTCAATATATAAGACGTTACTTTTATATAAAATATTATTTGGACTGTAAATACAGAATTGATAAGCAACAATAATGTAGTATAATAAACAATTGATAATTATTCCTACATTTATAACTTTCTAATTTTTTTATTTGATTATTAAATAATTGAAATGAAATAAGTACTATTGGATTGAATTTAGATAATTTCGTGCGTTTTACTTTTGATAAAAATCAATTATCTTTACAGTAATTTCAATTCTTATTTAATAATTTTATTATTACAAACACTGTAATCGCATTCATATACAATATAAAAACGGGATTTATTATTTTATGGGGTGTTCTCAATAGTTAGAATGATAAAAGTTCGAGATAAATCATAATTGCTCATATAATGTTGCAAAATGGATATGAAGTTATTAAAGAATGCAAGTCAATCAATCATTTATGAATCAAGAACATAAAATGTAATAAAAAATTTTATTTTTACCGAATTCGGCAATAGAGATACATTTTTTTACTTTTATATTTTAAGTACCGCATTAATAATAAATTTATATTATTATTATTGTTGTTGTTGTTATTATTATTGTTATTACTATTATTGTTGTTTTTGTTATTGTTGTTATTATTATTATTATTATTAACGAATTCTTAACGAATAAGCATTAAACAATTATTCAAATTTGAAAATACTTTTAAATATGTATTCCATCGTGCATGCATATGATATGATTTCAATAATTATACAATCATTCGTATATCTTTTCTTAGAAATTAAACAGATGCCTATTTATTGTATAAAATAATTTAAATGCATGTTCGTGTTAATAAATTGTCTTATTTATGAGACTACAGTCCCATAAATGCAATTATGATAAATAATGCAAAAGTGGTGAGGTTAAACAAAACAATTAATATTACCACACGTACTTCCCCGTCTTTAATAATCGTACCACAGATCTTATCAAACTTACCAATAAAGCAGAATTTTTAGTCTAAATACCTGAGGCTGTGTAAGAAGCGGAGCCCGGCTTCAGGTATTTTTATTATGGAAAATTTATGGAAGCTCGTGTCGGAGTCTCGCCCGACGAAAGGTGTACTCTTCCCGTAAGGCAGAAGTATGTTATGGCAGTCGTAAAAGAAATATAGTCGAGCCTCAATGTGTAACGCGGGGTACCCCTGGCGGCGGCGGTGAGGGCGGCACCGGGAGTGAGGAGGGGATGCGCGGGCGCTGAGCGCAGCGTCCTTACCGGAAGTGACGAACTTGAGACCGGTCACGAAGAGCTTAATTGAAAGGCCGTTGCGCGAGCGTAATAAAACGTGCGCCCGCTATTAATACCGCGTGTACAATCAATTACGTTGCGTGTTTGGGTCGCGCGGCTTGGCGCAGCTCTTCGGACGGAGGTCCTGAGACGTGCCTCCGGAATCCGAGTCCTCGTAAAGTCCATCGGCGGTCATCCGCACGCATCCTCGTTTCCTTCCTTCCGTTATCCTCTCATTGTCCTCCTCAGTCTACGCTCGTATTCCTACCTTCATTGTTTTGCACTTTCGCTCGGGCTCGAGCTTCTGCCTCGCAACACGCGAGGCGAGAGCTTAGAGTTCTTTCTCAGCGCGTCGATGATATAAGCGGAGGAGAAGGAAGACTGACGTGCGCTGAACTTTGCTGAGTCGTTAAATTATATAGGCACATTGCTCGTAAATCTCGTGCAAGTCCAATTATTTGCCATTCGTAGGTACTGTCCCAAGCAAAATGCAATGCTCCAATGTTTACGAAGCTTGGAAATTTAAGGATTTATTGATCTATTGAATGTGAGCACGTAAATTACGTGACCCAAGAAGTGTATTGGTTGAAAATTTAATTTTTCCGGCGATGCTTATTTCCCAGGACTTTGAAGGTTTACTTTAAATATATTCGAGAGCGAAGGCTTACAAGGCATGAGTGCGAAAAAATGAACGCGCGTTATCGTACTCTTTGCGATAAGATAGGAACACATTTTTACGCCGAATTAATTTTCATGGCTAATTCTATAAGAGCCATGCAGATTCAAAATAAATAAGAGATACGCCCATTGACAATACAATATGCAGCTTCTGTTGTAAGCTCTCAATATTTAAAATTGAGCTTTGCACTGCTGAATGATATGCTGAATGATAAGCGACATATGATATTTGTAGGGCGATAAGGTTTTCATTCAAATTACGTCTCAACTCGATGACGCAAGATCACAAAGCAAATAAAGCAAATTATTTACAGCTAGGTGTGCGAAAGCTAAATTATGAGAAACGTCATCGCGAGTTTTGTAAAAACGTTGCTTTGAATCGGCACGACGAACAGAAAGATCATCCGCAAGCGACTAATAGAAGAGAGAGAGAGAGAGTTAATTGTAATAATACCAGGAAAAGCGACATGATCCCCTTAAGGTAGCGAGTAGTGTGCGGCTCTCTTTCCTGGCCCTGCACTACCGTTACTGAGACGCCTACTCGTCCTCGTCGGTGTCTCCTCCTCTCTCGTCTCGTTTCGAGGAGTAGAGCCGATCCGTCTACCATCCGAGTGACGAATCAACGCCGACTCCCCCGGATTCTACGTGACGAAACTTAAGTGCGCAGCCTCTTTCCTTCTCCCGCTGCTGCTCCTTTATTTTCTCTCCTGCCCTCGCTATTGATATCGTTTTCTAATTTTATAGCTGACGGGATGCATGGCTTGACGCACTTAACAACCAACCTTTTTAATTAGGTTTGCAGGTGCGTACCGAGATGAGGAATAAAGGGAAATGCTCTCTTGGAGTTGTGCCGTTTTACATACGTTTCGCACAACTGATTTATCGGCAAAAATCGATGCTTTCTTTGTTGCGAAGAGTGTGCATCGATATTCTCATTTTATCCTAATGGCTGCGTTAATTAATGGATCTTCGGATCCACTAATAGTGATCTACGAGTAAATCATCCGAATTGAACGGCAAACGGTATTTTATACACGTGCCTGCTAATTACGATGTAATTGCCATTAACCAATTATTAAAAGTCATTATATAGTTTCATTAAAAATTTTTTCAATTTCACTTCACATTATAAGTGCCTAAGTAAGCAATTGCAAGTGGATGCGATTACCTATTTATCCCCTTTATTTATCAATAAAAAATAACCGATAAAAGATAACAAATTGTTCAACGCGCATTTGTCAATACGTATATTTATAATGGAAGCGGAGTGTATGATTATCTACGCTTCAATGCATATGTAATAGCGTTTTAAAGCCGCATGCGAAATTAATATGCAATAATAATGAGAATGTGTAAGTTCGAAAACCTCGGCGTTATGGGATTTAAATGACGATGAGGCAAAAATTTAATCGAAAGGAAATATAATAAAATATAGATGCATAAAATAAGGACGTCGCAGTTGCAAGACTCGAATACCGCCCAATAATCGCGCAGCTCTGTGAAGCTTTGCGGCGCAGGAGAAGCGAGCATATTAAGTACGTAATATTAAATACATAAGAAAAGGCGGCGTGACGAGCGAAAGCGTGTCCCGGGATTTTGCGGTGACCCATCGCGCGAAGCCGCGAGAAGGAGGACGAAGGCAAAAGTAACCCGAGACATAGTGGCGGCGGCCGCGGCGGCGGCGGTGATGGCTGCACGGCGGCGAAGATACTATCGTCGCTGATGTCTGCGTTAGCGAACTTGAGAAAAAAGGAGGCCTCGAACAGAAGGAAAAGAGTGGGAGGCAGAGCAAACGTCCCGGGCCAACTATTCGCTGCACCGGGTGGTCTAATTAAATTAATCATCCATTCTACTCAGGGGCACGTCTGCCTTTGCTTTTATTTCTGTTGTAAATCAATGATTGGGCGGCGTGAGCTTTTGCCTTAATTATTTCTCTCGGCAGTTCCGTAACCATTTGTGGAAAATCGATAGGTCAGTGTCTTTTATCCTTCAATTGCTAGGAGATCGCGTTTAATCCCAATGGTCATGTGAAAATTACGTCTTCCCTGCACGTGCGCACACGCACTTCCTCTCCCGATTGATAATAAAAGCATCTACACTGGCTTGGGTATGATGAAAGCGAAGCATATGAAATACATTGGGAAATGTAAATAATAATTCGTTAATTGCAGCTCAGCTAGCGACTGCACAAGAAAGGTGCATGTCAAAGTTTTGATCTTGAAATACACATATATATATATATATATATATATATATATTTGCGCAATTTGATCAATGAGCGTGCACGTAACTGTACGTAATAAATAAACGGTCAGCATAAGATGTAAATATTGAAGCGATAACAATTTTGATAAAATTTTGTAACAAAAATTAGTATAAAAAAATTAAAGTAAAATAAAGGCGGTAAAAAATTTTTTTTGTTTTTCCAGCCTTTTCAAGGATTTAAAAACGAGAGTCTCTAAACCGGTTATTTCGGTCTACCCTTTGAGTCTAGGATCCTTCTTATCAGCGTTGGATCGCTCGTAGAGAATGGAAGACAAAACTGAAAGTATAAAATACAACTGGCCAGATAATATTTTGATACACGTGCCTCTGTCCCTGTTACGTTTTGTTTTGTGGTCGGTTCGTTTGAGGACTTTCAAGAAGGTTTCAAAGAGATAATCGCGGGTCGAGAGAAAATTAGACTTCTCCAAAAACCGTGACTATCTTCTTTCGCTATTGTTTATTTGTTAAATTTTATAATAAATTGTAATGCCATTTAAAACGCCAATTGTATATTCGCGCATTATTATAAATGAATATTAAATATTAACTTTTTTACCTGAATGAAAGTTAATTTCAAACTACAATTAGCATGGGATAATATTTACTGCTAAATAGCTATGAAAAGGAAACAACTTTAAAACGAACTGTAATGACGACACTACAATGTCCTTTTTAATGCATATTATTTATAAATTAATTCTGTATTCTTTCTCAAAAAGAATGTTTACAAAGAACAATCTTTATTATCAATATATAAATAACGTCTTGATATATGCCTTTTAAAACGAGTCTAGGAGGGAAATCGTTATTAAAATCTAAAATGAAAATCGCTTTCAATTTGTATAAACAATTTAACTGCTTGAAAAGCAAAAATTTCTTTTATAATAAGCGGCAAGCAATAAAAAAAGAATGCAACCATAATGGTATACATAGTATAAAATATGATATATTAAAATATACGACGTATAAAGTATAGAGTGCGAGCGAGTAAAAGGACACGTGTTGCAAATGGGCAGTTATTAAACGATGAAATTTGCACACAGATGCTCACACTTTATTTTAGAGTTACGATTTGCATTTTTGTCGTTTTGTTTATAATTCGTACTTACCAACTGTCTAAATCTTTTCTGAGAAAATATCTTGTTAATTCAAAAAGTTTGCAATCTATAGTGGTTGGGAGAAAAATATCCAAGCGGTTTCATGCTTCGTTATATATATCGTGAGAATCTACTTATTCATAGAAATAAAAATAAAGAAAAAAAAAAATAATAGAAAAACAGATGTGTCGTAAGACAAATTTTAAAATTTATTTAGAACATTTGCATTATTTAAATTAATTTAATGCTTATTTTGGTATAATATTATAAATAGATATTTTTTATTTTTAACATCTAGTATTATAACATAAGTATATTAGATTTCTGTATGGATAGAAAAAAAAAAGATTAAATCTATTTCATAAAGCTGTTTGTGCAAAGTATGATTTTTACAAGATTAGAGACAGGAATTAAATTAATTTGTAAACTTATATTAAAGTAAATGTATTTTGTTACGTTTTCATTTAAAATTAATGTAAAGGCATCAGCTGTATTATATTTATTATTGTGTTGTTTTAATATGTTTTCCTGAGCTAGATACCTTTAGCTAGATACTGTATTGGCATTAACAGTTCATTGAAATAATTGCGAAATATTGAAATTTGATATTAATGCAGCACCATAAATAAAACTTGATTAAAAAATAAAAATATTCTATAAAAATGCCCTATATATATATATACATATATATATAGGGAGATACAATTTGTTTATCAAGTAAATCTTTTACTATGAAGTAAGCAATTATTTCACAATGAATTAGAAGGATTACATGTTTTATTAAAAATGAATGACCGAAGGGAGAATTTATATTTGCGACATAATGGTTAGGTTAATTTCCTTTTGTAAGAGTATCTTAGTATTGACATTCACCGATCAACGAGCGCGTAAATTCATATTTTTCGAGCAGAGGTGAATTCTTACCTTACCACAACAGCCTTTAAATGCGAGAAAAATGATTCTGTAGCGAATGCCGCCTCATTCTGTACGAGCATAAATCGAAAAATGCAGAATGTGCAAGAAGAAAGAATATTCCATTGAGCATTCCTGGGAAGAGGTTACGCGCTCAGAAGTGGCGCACGAAGCCGAGGGATGAGCGAATACTCTTTATTTGTAATAAAGGAATGGAGTTGCGAGGTTGAAGATTCGTATAGGGGCTCGTGAACTCGTGGATAGTTTACACGGGCTTTCATATTGCGTTGGCTGCTAAGGAAAACCCGGGCGGCTGCCACGCGGCTCGCTTCTGCAAATGCTCGGGAATAAATTCCAATAAGTGCTCATTTGGTTTCCCTCTCACTCGCCCCTCTCCCTCGGGCAATTACAGCTATTACTCCTCACTATCCCTAAAGCACAGCTCCGTTCATTGAAATCTAAAATGGACGCATCGTCTGACAATTAAAGCAATAATTGTATTTTGACACTTTCCGATGCTCAATCTTTGTTATCAATTTTGTCTCAAAATAAATAAAGTCATTCTCTTACATTACAATTATTTTAGCATTTTGAGTTGGTACAATGGTTTTAACAGATCCTCATACTTCTCCTCATATCGCGAAAAGCTACATCTACCGAAAACAAAGGTAAAGGCGATTTCTTGGCGGTGCTAATGTCACAGTGATACACCGCAGAGATCTAAAAATCTCAACTACTTATCATGCTCATCTCACGCAGTTTTCGTCTTTTCCTCTTTCGGTCAATCTGATCGAATGGTCTAAAACCCGTGCAAATATTGATTTCAAAGACGCGGCTTTCGTCAAACAACTGTCGAGTAAGTGTAGTGGACGAGAGGCGAAGCAGACAGCCGATATAGTATATAAATGGGCAAGTATGCGCCGTGAAAGAGGAACAAAGATTCCGAAGCACCTTTTCGACTCGAAGTTCCACAAGAAGTTCCACTCGAAAGAAGAGCACTTGTTTGGGCCAGCACCTATAGGAGTGTAGCGTCAAAATGTTTCGTCTCTCTATTAGAAGCCAGATTGAAGGCACTTTCGCTATTACGGCGTATTTCATCTTAATCTAGATGTAAAAGATGCATCTACTTTCCGCTTAATAATTAGTGAACAAAACGGATATTATTTAATTATACAACGTGGTATTATTATGGATGCGATATGTAATATTCATTCTTGCGATTAAATCAACATCAGTAGTATCCGTTTAACCGGTCTCATGAGCGCTCTGGCAACGTTACCAAAACGAAATTCACGATGATTATGATATATATTAAAGTTATGATTGATAATGCAATGAAGAAATTAAAGTACGAAGCAAAATTTTAATTTATAATCTATTGCCTGCGATAATTATTATTTCCACTAATAGCCGTTAATTGCAGGAACGAAGCAATATTTAATAGGATATTTGAGAATTATAAGTGAGCACACTTAATTATGGATTTCCTTCTATAATGAATTGCAGTTCCAAATGCGATCTGAATTATTGTATTTTTTTTCAATGACGCGAATACCGACTAGTTTTTTGTGCACCTTTTTTTTTCCACTCTTACGCGGCATATGAATTATTGTTCTGTTAATGCTCTTCTGTATAAATGGAAGCTCATTTCTTGTCCCTCACGTGCGTAAAAAGTTCGGACTTTCATTTATTCAGGCTGTTAGCGGGTTAATATTTCGTTTGGGCGGAAACGCGTCTGCCTTGATGCGATCCACTATAAAGAAGTGCGTCCGTCCACTCTGTATCGTATAGAGCGACACGGGCTTCGGAAGATTTCTCAGAAACCGGTGAAATTGTTCGGAAGAGCGAGCGAAGGAGAGGGAAGCAGCATATCATGAAACATCGCATCGTCTACCTGAGGGTCCGCGAAAGCAAAGCGTATTTTTTTGCGCAAGGAAACAGAAGAGGTATGAGAAGGAGAGTGACTAGACCGAGAGACTCGAGCTTGACCTCCCTGATTTTAGATAGGATGTAAATGATATCGTGGACCCGACTAAATCATTTTTAAGAGCAAATTCTGAATCATGCTTGCGCTTAAGAAGCATTATGTAAGTATAGGCTATTTTTACTCTGGCTAAATTCAAATGCTCTTCCTTTTTAATTGCATGTGCTCTTATAATATTATTTATATTCTATTCGCAAATATAAAGCAGTACAATTTGCTATTATTGTAATGGCGCCATTGTCATTCTTATTTGACTCTGCCTACGTAGATGCGTGTGACAATTTGTCTATCAGGAGAAACAAAATAGGAAGCTTCAAGGGTTCGTATGGAGGATAAATCATGCACAATGCAAATGAATTTCCCGTATGAAAGTGGATTAACATGAAACTTGGAAATTTCCCATTGCGAAGTATAGCCAAGTAATGAAAGTTACTCTGTAACTTTACAACTCAGAAAATGCCAGTTCCTTTTTCACATTAAGCGCCTTCCATTTAATGCATATCAACAGGCAATTAGTACATTCTAAGAAAATATTTAAAACAATAGAAATAATTTAAATATCAATAATAAATGATTGTGTATGAATTTGGTTGAAAATACTTGAGATTTAATGTACGATCGATTAGCCGTCATTTAATTAGCATAAATTAATGTCATCCAAAAAAAAAGAAAGAAACCTTTGATTATTCTCTCTTTTAATTGTGCACCTATTAAAATAATCAATTTAATTTAATTTAATGTAAACTCGAAGCCAATATGTAAAACAAGCAGCAAAACAAAGAAATGATTTTGAAGCAGCGACGTGATCGCAGCCATAAATATTCAGTTGAACAAATACAAAATGTAAAATGGATCTTGACTTCTAAAGAGCGGGGGAATTCATGATTTTGTTAATCGGATTCTTCTCTCTTTTACACAATGGCACAAGCAAAGAGTCGGAGCTGATTTCTGCCGAAGCGGAAAATAAAAGTCTACTTCAAGTCGGTATATAAGGAATTCGGCGTGTTTCGTCGTTTGTTCGCGAGCGAGTGCTGCGTTTAATTAGGAACGGCAGACAGATGAGTAGAAATTAAAAGGGGCGCGAAAAAAAATTTCGCGCCATTTCACCGTAATTAAAAATGTTGCAATAAAGACGGGGGAGGATTCCCTTAATTCTCTCGTAGATCTTTCCACTCTCTCTCTCTCTCTCTCTCTCTCTCTCTCTCTCTCTCTCTCTCTCTGGCCTCATACTTTTTCTTTTAAAGATATTCTCTTAGACTTTTTCTTATTTTCACTCGCATTTGTTATCCTTCTCTCGGCGACTCTTATGGATAAGCTCATGCAGGCACGCATGGGTGTATTTTTTTTTTCGCTTCTTCCCCCTCCCTACCCCCCTTCCACCCCCCCACCCACCTCTCCCGCTTGCCTCGTACTCTCGCTATCATAAATATCGAAGTCGCGCCACGCCTTGAAATTC
>JAPYYT010003457.1:0-15438 GCA_030522565.1 Ceratosolen corneri | reverse complement strand
ACACGTTATGGTCATATTTACTATTTTTAAAGTATCTTTTTTAGGCGCAGTCCGAGTAAACATGCTCGTTAAATGGTTATAAAATGAAACGTAAAAATTCGATGTACTTTTAAAGAATATTTGAAAGATCTTAGGACACATCTGGCAATCATAAACGTATTGAATGTACGATAAGAATTTACAAAACAAAGAGGTAGTACCAAGAGTTTCGTTCAGATTGAATAATATCAAGTACGAGTAAAAATATTTATTTATATGAATAATTTAGTCATTGAAGATTTATAATTCTATAAATATAGATCGTTATATTTATGGAATATATCTTCTACGAATAAAACGAATTGGAAAAATATCGAATAATAAATTATATAGGAAAATATTTTAACTTTATAAAAACCTTCAATAATTCTTCTATAATGTAAGTATACCAAAAAAGTATGATCTATTTTATTATATTTTTATTTAACAGTAGTGTTAACAAAATAAAAATAAAAATATTTGACAGAAAAAGAAAATATGTTTAAGGATGTTTATTAATTTTTATTAGTACTTTCTTTTTTTAGGAATCAATATTTAAGCAAACTAATTCAACCAATCAATAATTTTTTTAATTTTTCAGTTTTAATAGTAAATATTAATTTTACTTTCATTATGGATTATTTAAAAATGGAAATTGTTTACAATAACCAATAACTGCAATAACTTTAATATTCAGTATGATATTTAGTGTATAATAAAATTTATAATACTATTAATAAAAGCTTGTATTCATTTATTATTTATATTCAGAATCTTGCATTTAAACTATATTTATATACATAGCTTTTATTTGCACGTCATGTGCCATTACATTATCTTAATTATAATTTTAATATGTCAGTAACTAGATTTGCCTTTACAATTAGAATACTTAAAAAAATTAGTTCATGTTAAATATTTCGTCACATATAATTATTCGTCTAAACATGTACTATTATAATGCTTATAATATATAGAAAAACGAAATGTAATATAAAACTTACAGATATAGAAATGTTTAAAAAATTGAAAATAAATATTAATAATCTTCAGACCTCTAATTTAAAAAATTAAATATATAAATTGTTAAAAGTGACAAAGCTTTCAAATAAAATGAACATTAATTACAATATTTAATTGGAAATTTAACATGTATTTGCTTATGCTAATTAATTAAGTGTACCAAATACAGAGAGCAGTTTTTTATCATTAAAACTTTATGATGTATTGACACATTGGTACAATATCCTTAACAAGTAGTATTTTATTTATTTATAGATTAACAATTATTGAATTGCCTTTTCTTATATGCAATTATACACAAATCTATTTACAATTGTATATTAATACATTTCATGCGATGTAAAAAGTCAACTTTCAAGAATAATTATTAAAAATTCATTATACAACAATATTTGCTTAGCTAATATTATTTAGTATTTTTGATTTTCAATTTATGAATTATTTTAAATTATACACTTATCTAAAATTTTCTAAGAAGCTTTTGTAACATAGCTTTAAATTTTTTAATCTTTAAATCCAAAAATATACGTTTGTCGATAAAATTATATAAAAAATTAAAAAATAGGAATTAAATAGTCTTCGGATAACAAAAAACTAGGAATAACTATCGTTTCAGTTATCTCAATTAAAATTGAGATTTGTAAATTGCAAATAACTCGAATTTCTTTCATGCATTGAATATCTTCAATCATAAAAACTAATGGGCCCATAAAACTTACAATTTATTCGACGCAAACATCCGTTTTATAATACTGGAGAAAGATTGGAAAACGTTGCATGCAAATTTAAAAATAAGAGATTCAATACGTGGCCATAAATATCGAAATGCTCTTAAACAATAATTTATGAAACTATACTGTAGTTCCATATGTGCTAAACATAACTCGCGTGCTATCTGTATCCAGCGTCACATCCTCAGGAGAGGCAAGATCCACTTTAATCGATCCAGAATTCCGTCGCCTGGCCATTCCACCACTCCAATTTGATAGCGTCCAATGATACGTTTCAATTTCTTTTTCATCTGATGTACCTATTTCTTGTTGCTTTTGTACTTCCTCAATCTAAAATATTATGCATTAACAATTAATATATTATACAATTAATATAAATATAATATAATTAATAATATAAATTTTAATTAAAAATTAATACATATTAATTAACATATATTTTCTTATTTTTCAAATAAGTTTTATCTACTTATATAATTATAAGATGAAAACATATGGATATTAATATCTATATCTTTTGTATTATTTAAATTACATATGAATTAAATGAATCTATTTTATTAATTACATTTAACTAAATTTTAGTAATTTAAAGTTAATAAACCATTATTAAAGCTTTTCAAAATTGATTAAGAGATTTGCTAGAATTAAAAATGAAGCTCAAATTTAAATGGGTTTACCTTATTAATATAAGCAAGACTTCAATTAATAAATATATTTGAAATTTATTAGTATATTTGTTTATTCAAGTTTTAAAAGGATAAAATCAAGACCTTATTAAGAGCGGTCTCAATTGACACTGATGATTGAGAGGCAACAGAATCGAAACTAGAGTCTCCTCCTCGATATCTGCTGACAATGACACTTTCTAAAGGCATCTCATCGTGTGACTCCTCAATGGCCCTAAGTATGTTCTGACAGATTTCTGAATCCAAAGGTATAGGATCTTCGGTATCGCGATTATGTATCGTTACTGCAATATGGGCGGGGTGAGGAATCGGAAGGGGGATGAGCAGTTTTTCTGCACTGTAAGGACGCATTAAACGCTTCCAAGGCTGCCAACGGCAGTCACTGCAGACGCCACTGCCAGTATTACTCGTCATTGTATGCTGACCAATTCGTGTGGACATCAATAGACCCATGGTATCACTGAGTTGTAAAACATTTTTTATAAACATATAAATTAGTGTTATCTTTAAGTTGAAAAATAAAAAATTAATTGTGTATAAATTAGAGCACGTAACAGATGGAATTGATTTACCTGCGCTTGTCTGATTTTCTGCTACTGCTCGGCGGTTTAATGTGTGGATTGAAAACCGAGACGGCTAGATATGGGCTGTGTACTTGGATGTTACCACGAGGTGCGTAAACTGCACCAAGTAGATCAGGACCGTTGACACCACCTCCAAGTTCCGTATTATGAATCATATCAGTATATCGAGTGAGATCAATGGCTACATGGGGTTCCAGTTTGAACTTAGTATCGGCGTCGTCAAGCGGTTGCAAGAAGTCTAGGCTAAAGATGTCAGCATACATAAGACCAGCAAGGCCTGCCCAGTCTGCTACACCCAGACCTTTGTTCTCCCAAAAGTCCTCCTCCGAAGAGTATAATCTTGCAAATACATGGCTTGGATACAGTCGTTCCAGCATTAGTGCACCTTGCTGAATCACTATCTACAATGAAATTCTTTATTTTAACTGATGCAATTTTTATTATTAGTTTACAAATCTCAAGCAATAGTCTTTATAAATTCTTGAGGTATTCAAATATTTATTTAAATATGAATCTGTTTAAGAATTATTATTATAAATTCAATTACGAATTAATTCCAAGAAATTAATGTAGGTTAAAAATGATATCAAAGTACATTTGCTTCATAATAACCATAAAATAAATAAAATTCTAATAAAGAAAAGTTGAAGCACAACTGACCTTCAAATCAAATGTTGTAAGTTTAATTTTAGTTCTAACAGCTACTCCTAAACCAGTTTGCAAATCCTTCCTACGTCGATCTAATTTCTCATGAAGTGCAGCAACTAAATCTCTAGCTTCTTTTTCCAAAGACTTGTAAGGCTCCTTTGTCTTTTCAAGAGTTGCTGCAAAAGGACCAAAGCATGCTTCGATGAATTGAGTAAAGTCTCTCTGAGGCTGCGTAATGAGCCTTTCCATTTCCTGTTGATATGCCAGTAATTCATCAAGCTCCAATTTTGCTTCAAATGCAGCCAATGCCTGTTCTGGTTTTATCTATCAAAGCAATATTAATAATGTTAATAATTTATATATATGTTTTAAATTTTTTTTATGTACCTGATAATAATAATCAGATGCTAATCCTGGACCAGCTATTCTTTTTACGACAAAACTGTTACTTGCAGGAATACGTCCCCGGCTTTTAATAACTAAGTGAAACAAGGCAGTGTCCCATAATACTCTTACCCAATACCGTATGATAGCAACTATAAATAAATTTGAAAGTTGTAAATTGATATTTACTCTTTTAAATTTTAAATAAATTAATAGAAATCTGGTATCTTAAAAATTCTTAAAAGCCTGAATTTAATTAAATGTATTAAGCTGTAATTGTAAATTTTAAATTATTTTGAAATTGTTTTAATATAATAAAATTTAATATAATAAAAGCGGTAGAATAAACTAGTCTAATACTAATTATACAATTATTAATTAAATAATTAATAATTATATAAGCTAGAATAATTCAATTAAAATATTTGAAAATGGAGAATGTGAAAATAATAAAGCAAGAAACCAACTGTTTTAATGAAAAGATTATCAAAAGTAATTATAATATAAGTAATTATTATAATAATTATCAATAGTAATGGCCTACACAACCAGTAGGATTATTGATTATCGTACGATTACAATTCTTCTAATGTCAACTTGATTATATCATCATTGTAAATAATATAGTAAAATTACTATGGCCAGCATAGTACCCCAAATTATAATCTAAATTTTTTATTTAAAATTAAATATATATTTATTATATTAAATATAATTATATATTTAATAAAATTAAATATAAAAATAAATATATATTTATTCTTTAAAATTCTTAACTAAAATTTAAATAATATTTGTGGTTAATTTAAATTTGCGATGGTGAAGAATACGTTAATATATATGTATATTAAAAATAATATATTATAATATTTTATATTTTTTTATTTAATATTTTATTAAATTAAAGTAGTCACCTGTTAATATTATAAATGAAATAAGTGGACAGACAAAAGCCGAAACAAACAAGGCTGCAATAGGCTGTATGCATCCCTGTATGCCAATATTCCAAATTAAAGCTTCTATTACGACTAAGTAGCGATTTCGATTATTTTCTGGACTATCCAGGTCCATAATAAGAGCCATGAAAGCATGAAGTATTAGGGTAACTACTGGCATCCTATTAAATGTATGTATTAAAATTATTACCTTGAAAAAGTAAAAAAACAATATATATACTAACCATATAAATGCAGTAATTGCAATGAAAAGTGAGGTGAAACTTATTAAAAGGCATGCTACCGGAAAAAGAAAGAGTATAACTAATGTACCAAGAAGACCTTTTGCTCCATAGTTCCATAATCTATTTATATGTCTTGTCATTCCTTTTCCAATAAATCCTGAAAAAATAACTATTAATGTAATGGATAAAAAAATTAAATTAAATTCAGAACATTCTAATATTAATGAAAAATTTTATTAAATTCAAATATATTTAAAAATATATTTATTAATAACAATTAATTAAAAACACAACTTTTCACATTTGATTTCTTATTTAATATAAAAATATATAGTTGGAATATGTTAATATATTTCATTACATTTATAAAAACTTAATATTAAACATTAAAGATAAAACTAATTAAAGCAATTTTTATAAATTATAATATATATGAATAAAGTAATACAAACCTGTATCAGGTTCTGTCTCAAAGTGAGTTCGACTTTTACTTATATGCCTCCAAAGTGTAGTAAGTCGAGAATAAAGTGTGGGCGTTTGGGAGGACTTGCGTGGAAATAGTGTGCCGTTGATCTGACTTAGCTCGAAGTCTGGAGTGAAGGGCTGAATCAGGAGAAGGGCACGTAAAGAAATTGGACTACACCAAGGTAACGCCACTCCAAATAGAAACATCGCGTTCCATGTCCAACACCAAGTGCGCGATACGTAATTTATCCATCGCCACATAGGCCATCTACAAAAAATAATGAAAATTTTATTTAAATTACAATGTGATAATTTTAATTATTTCAATTGTAATGCTACATTTATATGTACACACATAAATAATTATTAAATTTATTAAATATCTTTTATAATAAAAGTAATGAGAGATGAATTATCTTATAAAATTGTTAAAAAAAATATTTTGACTGTTACATTTGTTATCAACTGGTGAAAAGTTAATTTTAGTAAAATATTAAATGCATGTTATTAAGCTACGATCTACATAACAATAAAACAATAATATTCTTATATTATGAATTTGTACTTTTGGCAAATATGTTAAACTGAATTTGAAAAAATCGAGTTGTGTTGAAAAAATTACCTCGTTGTAGTTGTATGAATGATTTCTCGTTCAACTAAAAAAACAGGCTGACTTGGATCTGATCGCGGTGTGGTAATGGACGTCGGTGTACTACTTAATACAGTTGGAATAATTTCCGATTGGCCCTGAAAACTACGACTAACAATCCAATTTCTTGGTAGCCAAATGTGTGTAGGCCACTGAAAATTTCTCGTTGGCATTTTAACTTTTCTTAACTCCTTTAGAAGTACTGGCTCTCGCTAAGTAAAGTTAATAATAAAAATTTATGCAAATCAATAATAAGAGCTATAAAATTCGAAAACTAAGCCTCATTGATTTAATATTTTTATTAAAATTGTAAGAATAAGGAAATTTTTCCATTATATTATGAAAATATACTTATGGTAGATACAACCTATATATTATTATAAATATTATAATAGATATGTACAATTTATTTTGCTTAACTATATTTTAATTATAAATCTATAAAAAATTGACTACAAAAAATGACATAATTTACCTCTCTCATGAAGGATAAGTCACGATTAAGGAAATAGATTGTTTGCTGAAGGTTTTGCTTTCCGCAAAGCGTGAGGGCCTCTTCGTGTGCACTCCATTCACACTCTTCGATAAAACTGGCTTCGGCCTCGCGCATCTGGTCCCGCATCCATGGTCCTATGTGTGACAGCACAGGATGCTCGCGCTCAATGCGCTCGCGCAATACCTGCTTCGTATGTGCCAACTTTCGTTGCACGTTCTCCACTGCTCGGTGCATTAACACAACTGACTGCGCTTGTTGAACCAATAGATGAGATATGCCCTCGCCGAGAGCGAGGATGTTTGGGTGCGACAAAATCGAAGTGTATACGCGTTGTAAGTACTCGTGCATCACAGCCTCGTTTACTTCCTGTAGGGGCGAGAGGGTGAGATTATAATTCTAAAAACTGTCACAGTGATTAGGGTTTGAGTTGGTTTGTGACGCTCACTCTCTCGATCTCCTCATCTGTCTTCTTTTGCGCTCGAAGTTCAGAAATAAGTTTTTCACGAAAGTGAAGAAACCAGCCACGAGTCTCTCTCTCTAGTATCGCCAGGAGCGAAGGCAGTGCCTTTTTGATGATGTCACGACTAAAAAGCCGTAGATCGACTGCCGCACCACCCGGTGTACCAAAGACGAATGGCACGGGCACTGGGAGTATTTGTGACTCACGTTCTACTTCGAACTTCTCCATTGTTGCACGTTGTAACTGACGATGTACGAAACCACAGAGCAGCTCTGATGAGTCTTCGTACTCGGGCTGAAGTTTCGATTAACTTACAGTAATGAACTAATTCAATAATTCGTTTAAATGTTATTTTTTAATAGTTTATAATATTATAATAGAGCATACATTTAATGTGTTCATATGAATTTGTATTTAACAGCAAAAAGTGGGCATCTATTTTAAAAATAAAGGTATAAGACAAAACTTACTTTACAAACCAATTCGGCTACGAGATATCTGCAGCGTTCTTCGCGAATTTTGGCATCCAAATTTTGCGCTTGAAGAGACGGTACTCCAATTATGATGTCTGAATAAAAGCAAATAAAAACAAAATAATACGACTCAAGACGAGAAAATTGAGTGATTCGAATGTATGATCACTTATCTAATTAAGTAATTTATAAGTTTATATATTTTCAGTCAAGTTTTTAAGTAGTAATATTTTGTCTCCCTAAATTTTCATTATTAAAATCTATTAAAATGATACATTTTGTCGGCTTCATTATTAAAAGATTTTCATTTTGATTTTACTTTAATAGCTCATTAACAACAATAATTGCATATTCGTATATTATGATCATATATAAATTTACCATATAATAAACAATAATTTAAATTATGTTAAAATTAAAAATGTTATTAAAAATTTTATTATATTTTTATAAAATAAAAATATTTTTTCTACATTTTAAAATTTTTAATTACAAGTTAAACCTTTTTTAAAATATATTTTGGATACATTATTATTATAAATATAATACTTACTATACAAATTTAAATTACTTACGTTAAAATATATCTTTGAGCTTGAAAATTACAAATTCGTTGGGTAAATTAGTGTTACTGTTAATAGGACTGATTGCTTCGATTGGTACTATTAATTTAAAAACAGTTCATCAAAACAATGAAACGTTTAATGATAATGTATATTTAAAATTTTAAGTAAATATTACGAACATTGAAAAAACAAAATTAGTCTCTGTATGTAAAAAAGGTAGAACACTAAGTTTCATGAAAATTAATTCGAAATACTCAAATATCCAATTTTATGAAGTACCAACGTTAGTTCATCAACATAAAATATCTGACAGCACCTACACTTTAAGCTTACCAAGCAGTCTGAGGAGACCAATGACCAGAGCCTTGAGGGATTCAGACACGCTGAAACAATGAGACACAAGTCTGCCTTTGGCCGTGACGACTAGGAATCGGGTAGCCAAGGCGAGATCTTGAAGGAGGGTATCTCGACGTGGATCTCTACCACGCTGCAGCAATCCGCTCAAGCGCCAACGATGGGTCTGGCCGGCAAAATTGATCGAGTCCACCTCGAACTCCCTACGAATCCAGAATCATGAGTGATGTTAAACGGCTTATCGTCAAGTATCGTCGACTGTAAATTGTTTCGTACAATATTTTATGAATGGTGAGTGCACTGTAAGATCGCGATGCTCGTCAATAGTTATCATTGTAACGTTATGCACTTGATGTACAATACCCTCAGAAATACGTGTATGAAAAATTTTAAGGCTTGAATTACAATTGATTTTCAAATGCATTATATATATATAATGTTAACGAGCTGTAGCTGCACTAACCACAAATAGCGTGTATGAAAAAAAGAATAAGAAACCGACTACATATTATACAAATACAACATATTTATCCATCATAAAAACAACGATAGGTATTACACCCTGGATAATAATAAAATACTATAAAATAAAAAATAAAAATAAATATTGTTTAATAAGCTAATGCATATTAGTTTACCCTATACCTTTAATATAAAGGCTAAAATTCGAAAATTGTTATTTACATTTTCTCTTTATTACAGCATGCTAGAAATTATAATTAAATTATAATGCTTAACTATTTCATTTACAACTGGATCATCGCATAATTAAATAATTGTATGGTTATATTGAAAATGTACATGATATAAAATTAACTGAAATTGAATAATCACAAAGTTATGCTGTAAAAGTAGCATTCAATTTTTCAATTTAAATTGTGTAAGAAAATAAGATCCGATTATAAATAAATTGTATATTATTTTTAAAATATATAAAATAATAAAAATAACTCATAAGTGCAATCCACATAAATATCAATAGGCATAATTTTCAAATGCAGTGTCAGAAATATGCATTTAACCATAAATTTGATTTCATGTAAATTCATAAAACAAAAGGAACAAAAAGACGTATTATTCAAATTGGGAATTTATTTTGCATTTGTGGGTAAATTTTTTTGTTTCATGATATCGTGACATACCCGCATTTGCGAATGCTCTCCAACTGAGTTGCATTCAGCTTCTTCGGCTTTCCGTATTTATCCTTGTGCAAGCTTTACAAAAATCGTTATAAATAAATCAGACTTAAATCTCGGTCTTTCTTCTATACAATAACTTTAAAAATTTGTATATTAACTTACTTTACATTATATTTTAGATTGCTAATTTATTATATGTTAGTTTACCATGAGACTATACTATATAATGTATATGAACTAAGATACTGATTATTGATATATAAAAATTCTATACAAGTTATATTCTGATGAATAACTTTGAATTAAATGTTATAAATTTTTTTTGGCTAATTATATTAATTTAAATGGAAATAATAACTAAATAAATAATTGAAATAATTCATTGTGAAAGTTTAAAAAATTAATTTTTTTAATTTATTGGATTAGTGCATGAAAACAATCAAGGAAATTCATTTTCTTTTAAATTTAGATTAATAGTCATAGAATAACGTACAAGATTAAAAATCACCGATTAGTTTAAAACAAGAAGTTATGAAAGTCTTATTAAATGCGTCACTAAAAAACAATAGTATTTATTTCGATTAATATAATGGTCGTATTAACTACATTGGCATACAGTTTAATTTTAATTTTTAGCAATGAAAACAAGTTTACAGTTTCATCTAAATTTATACCTAATAATTTTATCTATCTCATTATAAAATAATAATTACTGAAATACTTTACTATTAATATAAACTATTTTTCAACGTTAAAGTAACTTTATATTGAAAATCTAACTTTGGCAGTATTTTATATTAAACAAAAATAAAACTACATCAATAAAGAAAAAAATGAAAAGAATGTATCTAATGAATGATAAAAAGGGTATGTGTATTTGTATATTTTCGTAAAAATATACAAACAATAATTTCATATAAAATATATATATATTGTTTATATAAATATACTATCTTAAATAATTTACTTTATTTTGAATAATTTTAAATATTAAAAAGAGTAAATGCACTAAATTTATCAAAAGATTTATCAGAATAGTATTAAAAAATTGTTATTCTAGTTATGATTATAACTTGACGAATTTTATTTTAAGTAATTTCATTTTGAAAATTATTTTAATAAATAAATTTATTTAAGTTAAGACTGTATTTGAATTAAACATTTGTAAGAAATTATTATAATGAATTTGCTTATTTAGCTAAATAAACTCAAATACTAAAAGAGCTATACAATAAACAGTCACTCAACACAATGAACAATACTTAATTTCGTTCAAGCTTCTATAGCATTTGAGACGATGAGAAAATCATCGCCACACATTGGAATGTTATAATTTTTTAATTAGCAGATTGAGTATTAATGTAAAGGAAATGCAGCTGATACAAACCCCCTTTCACGGATGGTCTCTAATTGTTTGTTGGTGAGTCGTCTAGATTCGCCCTTACTATCTACAGCGACAGCGTCGAGCTCATCAAAACTTGGAGCCACGAACATGTCCCTTAAATGATACGGTTGTTGTTTCTTTCGTGTAAGGCTATCCTCACCGATAGCAACAGAAGGTACCGGACACCTAAATAGTCCCGGTGGCAGCATAATCGGAAACGTTTTCCAGTGATACAGGAACTGCTGTGCAACTTCTTTAATATTATATACAAGGCTTTCCACTTCTGCCGGGGCACCCAGCAGATGCCTATTATCGAACTCCACTGGTTCCTTCTGTATTGTCAAAGATGCTTCTTAATAATTTTATGGCACATGAAAAACCATTGCAATTTGTTATATGACTAAAATTTATTCGTCAAACCAATTAAGTTAATTAAGAGTTCAAAAGCTTTAGTTAACATCACTTGTAAATAAAATTTAAAAACTGTTACTATTAGAATAATAATTTGTTTACCCATCTATGCATATACATGTCATATCAGCAATACATAATGTATTAACGAAAAATTAAATTTATAATTTTATTTGTTGTAATTAAAAACTATTGATCACATATTTTCTGTATATTTTTAAATGAGTATTTGCTAGAACTATATTAAGCTTTCATTTTAAAAAGTATTAATAAATCACACAAGTACAGACATTACTCCTATAAAATATTTATTTTCTATTTAAATATTTGAACTTATCATAAAATTAGAGATATCTAATTAAATTATTGCAATAACATTTGTACACTATAATTGACTTCATTATTTTTAAAATGTTAAGACAGATATATACAATCTTTAGAAAAAATAAAATTGTGTAATGCAATGCTATATGACAACAACAAAAGAGTCAGATACATTTTCCTAAAAAGTTTCAGCCATCATATATGTTGATCCATTATCTAAGGCAGTTTGAAAGTTTGGTAATAAAAATAATAAATTGATCGTGATTTGTGACTAAAAAATCGTAAAATACTTTACCTCGGGCTGGAATCCATCTTGCTCAAGCCGATTGCAAGATTGTAGATGCCTAAACGCCTGGTAATTTTGGCCTGAATTGGCTGAATTGGCCGAGGTGTTATTTAGATTGTGTGGCATGTCGTGCATTAAGAGACTCCGGGGTGGCTGAGGTCAGCTGCCCCGTGATCCCATAATCTCCTCATACGCGTTGCTGGTTGTTTCTACCATTGCTCATTATACCTATAGGTAGAAAAATTAAATTATCGTCAGTACTGGGATCTCATGAACTGCTAAGTTATTGCTGTGTTTTTAACTATGAGTTTTTGTACAAACATTAGCTACTAGCCTTGTCTAGATTAATTTTCTAGCTTTATCGGAGATAATCAAAGTTATTGATACAGAGAGAAATTAAATATTTCAAAAATATAATTAAAGGTTATCTCAGTTTATTATGCTGTAAGTAAAGAAATATTATTTTAATTATCGAGTGACTTATTTTCCAATATAGAGTTATATGTATCCAACTATTTATTATGGCACTTACTTTTTCAATTAATAATATATTATTCGATCACATGAATATTATCAATTGATTAATGAGATTATAAATTAGTATAAATCAATGAAATGGTGTATATTGGATTTTTTAAAAGAGAAAAAATTTATAATTTATTCAGTCCAATTAATTTAAAAATATATTTTATAAATATATTAAACTACACATAGCTACATTTATTACGAAAGTAAAACATTAATATTTTATATTAACTTATAAACTTTGATAAACTTATATTAAATGAAAATATTGTATATTCAATAAATATATTTATTAAACTTTCATATTAGAAATATATGATTATTGAAAAAGAAAATTTTTGGAAAGCTTAAAAATGAATAATTTTCAAAGAAATAAACAATAATTTAAAAAAATATAAGCACTACGTATAGTATAATAAAATTACTGTAATGCATACAAAGTTGAATCGTATTATTGAAGTTTCAGATATCAACGAAAAGTTTCCCTTTTAAGTTTTAGAGCAACCGATACTCACGTGCTTTATATATTTTTAACAGTATCTATAGCAATGAATATTATATAAACACGTTATTGTATAATATTGAGTTTTTTTTTATCAATTTTTATCTTAGCTCTATACACAGATTTAACTAAAAATAATAAAATCTATAAATATATTAGAATTATCAATATATTTTAAGTAAATAAATTTTTTATAAAAATATTAATAAAAATTTTTGGTATTCTCTTTTTTGCACCGACTCTGTCGAAATATTTCGTTTATAGAAGGAAGATTGATTATAAAAAATTTAATATAGCATTATAATTTGAAAAATCTGAAAAACATCTTTCAGAATTATAAAAGAAAGTATATAATTTTTTTCTCATTTAGTATTAATTTTTTTATTTTATATCAATTTATGATCTAAAAATTATTTGTCAATAATTTATTAAAAAAAAAACAAAAACTATGAAGTGACAGTTTTAGATATTTTAGATTTAAAACAATTTACAAAATTAAAATGTAAATAAATATATAAATATAGATAAGGACGTTTTATCTATATAATATTTACATTAATGCATTGCATTACGTATAAAATGATATATCAATATCTATTCAAATTTAATTAGAATATTTTTTAAATATAAAATTTAATTTCCAATTAATTATTTTAAAATATTTTTTATATTTTAAAACTAATTTTTATCTTTTTCTTAAATTTCTTTGATATAAAAATTGCCCTGAAAAATATTAGAGAGATATCTTAAACAAAATAGTAGTTTGAGATTTAATGAAATGTTGCAGATGATAAAAAGAAAGATAAAGAAAAAATAAAGATAATTTTATTTTTATACATAAATTTTAATATCAATATTTTTATAAAACTATGATTTTAATTTTCTGTACACATTTTAAATAAATTGAAAACAGTTTAAAAAAAATTGGTTTATTAAAAATATATAAATCGTAGATTTATATACATAAAAATTGTATTTAACTGTATAATAAATTAAATATGTATTTGAACTAACATATGAAAGTCTCCAATTAACCATAAGTTGTATAACTTTTAACCAACAAAAACTGGTAGAATTTAAATTAATTAAAATTACTCATAATTAACTATGAATAATAAAATTAATGAAATTTTAATTTTTTTTCAGAAACCATAAATCATTATGCATTCAAATTTTTTCAAATATATTTATATCTGCTTATATTTTTTAAGACAATATATCTAACTTAATATTATTTTATAATTTACTTATATTTAAACAAATTAAAGTTTAAAAAATGGCATATGTTCTACTCTATTTGATTAAACATTATAATTATATTACATTATAATTATAATTATAATTACCTAAATTTTAAAAAATACTACAAAACATTATATATTCCAACATTTTTATACTTTTATTAAATAATCTTTTAATAGATATTTATACAAAAGCAAAACACAATAATTAACATTATAGTGTATATTATAAATATACAATAGCATTGTTTTAAATAATTTAATAATAATAATGTTAATTTAATTTAATTTAATCTTTTAAAACATGTAATTAAAATATACACATTCGGGAAAGCTTGTATGCTTAAACCAATATGAAGTAAATAAGCTTCTCTATTTTTTGTAACTTTAATGTTCAAATAAAAGAATAAAATTATTATAATTATAATTATTTTAAAAGAATATTGTAAATGTGGTGATTACATGTGCCAAATATTTTGTTTCTTAAACATTAATTTAAGGAAATTAACAAAGAAACTTGTGAAGATTTGTATGACCTGCCTCTTCTTTTGAATTAATTGACAATGTAAACAGTTTGTGGTTTTCAGGTATTTAATTTAATAAGTAATAAAGACACATTGAAAGCACCAAGATAGCTATCACTAACAGCAATAGAAATAGAAGTAGCAACAACAATAATAACACAATTAAGACTATAAAAGGTACTAATTCCTAATATAAAGATCCAACTTGATTGAGTCGTTGTGTTTAAAGCTGAAACAAGACTACCTCTTATTGGTACACATTCTCCAAAATAACTTTCCAGGACTCTTCGGCCCAGACCCATGTTACTATTACACTAATTACGAAGCTTGCATATTTTCGATGAAACTCATTATTTGCAACTGCACTTACACAAACTAGAAG
>JAPYYT010003456.1:0-12808 GCA_030522565.1 Ceratosolen corneri | reverse complement strand
GAGGGAGCGAGGGCCGGCGATTTATTGGCGTTTCCCATGAGCCCGGTGCTCGGGCGGTGCGGGGGGGTGGTGGTTGGGTGGGAGGGTGGGTGGGTGGCGGTCGTGGGTGGGAGATTGGGTGGGATTGGGTGGTGGTCGTGGGTGAGTGGGAGGGTGGTTGGGTTGGGAGGGGAGGGTGCCCGGGGGGGGGAGGAGGAGCGGCGCTGGACCGACGGCCGAGCAGCCCTTGGCGCATCATCGCAAGATTCGCGCACGCCGCCAGTCTTAATCAAGAAAGTACATTTTCGACAAAGTGAGATTTTTTGTATGGACGAGCGAGTGGGAGTGTTATTGGGGCGGATCGGGGTGACTGATGTTACTATTGAGGGAGGTGTGTGCTTTTGTTTATCGGTGGGGTTTATTGCTTATACTTCCACCTCGTTTCACGTTCTATTGGGTTGAGAGGTCGGTTGTCGTCGTTGTGAGCAGCGCCGATGTTCCTTACTTTCGAATTATTCAGATAAGTACGATGAGTGAGAGGGGGGTTGGGGGTTGGGTTGGGGGGGTGTAAGGAAGTGGCTCTGTTTAAGCGTTTCTTTACCATTTACTTGTCAATCCTACTAGTTCTTGTAAGCGTTTGAGATTATGATTTCTGGCAATTTTTGAGCCGTCTCGTACAATCATCGCAATAATGTTGATTAAATGAAAAATTTTAAATGTATTATAATCAACGAGGCTTTTTTGTATAATGCGACTCTTTTTAGAAATTGTTTATGTATTACATGTATACGATACTGTATTCACTTTTACAGTTTTTTATATTGTTGTAGTTGATAATGTTTGCTATATTTCGTTGATGCGAAATAGACTTCAGTGTGAATAGTACATATTTGTATAAGTATTTTTAAAAACTAGGGAACATTTCTCATGGGATCAGTCTAATAATCTCAAGTTGTTTTTTCGTAGATACATCTTGAGAAATTGCGGAGCTTGCGTAATTTCCTTATTACTTTGACTTTTGCGTTTGAGCGTCACGTGGTACTCGCCACTAGAAGTGCCATTCTATTTTTCATTAAAAAATTGATTTACATATCCTATGACTGATCTTAGTAATATAAGTGAAATACTCGCATTACGAAAAAATACAAAGAAAAAAATACGCGCAGCTAGTTTTTACAATCAAATTTTTTAAAATCTAGGATATAATTGATAATATAAATAGAGACTTTAATCATGATAAATTTCTAAGCCGAGTATAAATAAAACTTATTGTTTATTTATACGGATGTAGATGAAGATAACTAGTCGCTTTATTTAGGCCGAGGTTCGATCGATTATTTATTTAGACGAGATATATATATAATATATATATATATATATATATATATATATATATATATATTATGCCGCGGATGATTATTTATTGCCAAGTTTTACCCGTTAATTTGTCGCTTAACCGAGCAAAAACTTTTCTAGTACCTATACATCTTTTTCATTCCAATCATTGATTTACACGAGCTTTTAATATGCTATTATATGTAACACGACGAAAAAAAAGTTATCTTGTAATCGACTTCAGTGGAACAAGCTCATCAAGCATTAGAGGCTACTTGCTTGTTAATTGCAGTTGTAGGTTTCATAAAAATAATGTACCGGGTCTAATGTACGTGAATAAAATGTGCATTTCATCTGAAAAAAACTGCCGTCTATTTATTTATCATCCCTCATTCCTACGCAATAGACATTATTACACTTACCTTTGATGAATGCACTCGCAATAATTACAGTCTTTCATTTCCTTTTTTCTCTTTTTCTACAGCTTTGTCTCGCCGAGCGATGCCTCTTCATAACGTTAATTGCACAGATGCATCAAATAATATTAATAATCCATTAATAGCTACTCACCTCTCCCGATAATTACTACTAAAAGTCCCAATGAAATGAAAATACATGCAATAGCCACACACACATATACGCAGATAATTAGTCTGACGAGTTGATGTTGGTTTTTAAGTAAATAAATAAAAAGATTTTACGAGCTGTCGTTGCGTTAACGAATAAAGGATGAGATTTTTGCATTCGAGGATATTTCTGAAATTTTATATTTGCCCTCCGAAACAATGCAAATTATTATTTATTATTTGCAATGTGAATAGGGGCTCATTTGACTTGTAAATTTGATTGCTCGAAAGCCATGTAAAGACAACACTCGTCCACTATTGTTGCATTCGGCGTTTTATTAATGACGTGTGGGATTATTTGGTGCACTATGCCATCGTGGTGGACAATTGCCTGGACGTAAATGAAAGTAAGTATGAATGATTGAAAAATTATTGAAATGAAGGGGGAGTAGAAAGAAAATAAGCGCTTGCAAATAATTTTTACAAATAAGTTCTTTCTTCAACAGGCTTTTTTTTTTTTGTAACATTACATTGAAAAATTACATTGAACAAGCATTTGAATTGAATAGTCCGATTTCACTTGCGATTAGTAAAAAAGATCTATGCTGCGCAATTAAAAAGTGCGAGCTTTATTTAGTACCGAAAGCATCAAGATCGTATGTAAGGGAGAAAGTTTGGAAAAATGAAAAGAAAGCCACTTCGAGCGTCCATAATAAAAGAATTTAAATTCCTTATAGGCCTCACTCCCCCCTCCCTACGTCTCACTTGCAAATCACACAGACACGTGCACAATAAAATTCGACTCTTGTCATTCAATTTTTGGAATATATATTTATCCAGCTTGTACGTGATACGGGCAATTCTGCATGCAGTGGGTGGGGGCGGGAAATGGGTCTTCGTGGCACACACGTAAAAAAACACATGTACACGCACGCACGGGTGCGTTCCATAATTTTTTTTTGTATGCAAAGTTTATTTATTCCGTCAAGTCAGTTATCGTGACATTAATAATACGACCTCGATACTTTCTACGCCCGCGTTTATGAGATCTATGATCCAAATTCACCTCTAAAGGCGGGATCGCTCGCTTATCCGTCGGAAAATCTCTCCCGCTCTCCCAGCTACGACACACACATATACGCAGCAATAGTGTCCCCTTTGCGCGAAATGCACACGTGCACGCGCGCTCCTCCGTAATGCGTGTGTGTGCACACGCAGTTCTGCGCCGATAAGAGGAGGCGGACTAATTGTTAAGTGGTTATGCTGTTGCACGTCGAGGTCCGAGGGCTGCGCAGGCCCTCCCTTAGCTTCCGAGTAGGTACAGGACTAGAGAGATAGTATCGTAGTTACGGCAATGGTGATAATTATAATTTAATAATGACAAAGAGACCGGGGCGAGCGGGCGAATCTAACATGGCGCGGGACAATCCCCCTTACGGCGCAGCATATAATGTTTATTCTTACGTAATATATCCAACATTCAATATTCATACGTATTAATACGACTTAACTTTCCGTGCAACTGTGTGGGTTGTGTGTGGGACTGCGTGAGGGTGGTGACTGTTTGACGATGTGTGCGCTGTGTTTGTCCGGACATGGAGATGTGTATTTTTGGGAGTGTGTTTGTGCTGCGTGTGATTGGCGTGTGTTCCGTGTGTGCAGTTTATTTATTTTTTCGCCTTCTTGGGGGTCTCTGTGTGTGTGTGTCTCACTGTGTGTGTGTGTGCGTGTGCGTGTTTATTTTTGTTTTTTTTTTTCTTTTTTCATTCCTTCGTTTTTTTGAGTTTCTCTTGTCTCTTCAGTGGGCATGAAAAATTAAATGTGCTGACACACTTTTACATATACCCTATATCATTATCGTATATATATATATAATAATTATTTATAAAACTGATTCACCATCAAATCCTTATCCGTTTCCTTTACGTTTGCGCGTATTCTTACTTTTTTTTTGCGTTTGTTTGTTTGTTTGTTTGTTTGTTTTTTTTTTTTTTGGCTTTTTATCCTTTTTGTATTTTCTTGCTTTATAGTTTTTTGTTCTGGTATATCTACGTTGACCTGCCCAAATGTCATAAAAGTACCTTATTGGCATGCCCTTTTCTCATTGTTTTCGAAACTTGATTGCTTTCGAATCGGCAATTGCAAAAACATAATACGATACTATAATACTTTTATTTTATTTACTTTATTTTATTATTTTTTTTTTGTTTTTTTTTTAATTTTTCTTTTCTTTTAAAATTGCGTATAATTGAGATGCAGCTATGCAAGAAGACGACTGGCCCCTCGAGTCGCGGGGCCAAATCATATTTTCCTGCCTCTTATTAATCATCGCTTGCCACTCTCACCCTGCATAAGCTATTTGTCATTGACGCGCGTGCTTGTTTACTTTTATTAAAATTCCCTATCTCTCCGCTTTCACTCCTAATCGTACTTAAAACGAGTGCCTAGCAAACGAATCTCCTCGTTAAGGGATAATACTTGGCGAAATCTTCCCAACGACCTTGTACCTGCTTTTATACCCTGGCAAAGAGGTTATCATTATTTATTAATTAGTTACTTTATTTAATCATTATTATCCAGAGCCGTTTATCCCTGGGACAAAAATCTGAGAAAATGTACACTGTGATACACAACGAGGTCATTGACAACGCAGGCTACACTCCTCCCCATGACGCAATAATAATAATAATAACAACAATAATAACAACAACAACAATAATAATAATGGCAATAATAATGGCAATAATAGTGGCAATAATGATAGCAATAATGATATATAAAATGTCAGTATTATCGAGTCAATATCGCGTGTAACAAATCTTTAAAATCATAATGATTGAAATTATTTTCATATCAATCAATATCAATTCTTCCAAATACAATCCGCCCCTCTCCTCCCTCCCCCCTCTCTCTCTCGCTAAATTTAATAACATTAGAATATCCAATTTACTTGCGATATACTTTGCCCTATCATTGAGAAGTATGCTACGGCAAATGTAATAATAAATGTTTAAGAGAAGACCTTAGCCTTTATAAATACTCGTATTGTTCGTACACGGATACACGGCGCTACGTATTCTACGTACTCTACAATTGCATTACACCGTGACGACGTAATAGAATTACAGAGACAATGTCCATGCTGATTAATAATTCAATCCTAACGGAAATAACTTTAAAGCAGACGTCGTCTCCCGGCCCTTTCGCTACTCCAACTGCGCACGAAAGAAAAACGAAGAAGCATATTCAATTAAAAGTGTCAATCATTTGGCTTGGTAGGGGAATTACATGGACCCCGATATATATATATATATATATATATATATTGGGTGGTACGTTGTCAAAGGCGTCGCAGTGGGCACTTAGAGACGCGTTTGTATTTTAATAAGGTTAACGCGCGCCTATCCTCCCTTTCCTCGATGCATAATACACTTTATGCCCGGTGGTGGGTGGTGGTGGGCGGTGGTGGCGGAGGAGGAGGAGGAGGGGGAGTGGTGACGGGAGGATGGGGTTGGCGGGACCGCAGGTTAAAATCTCGGAAGCGTAGAAGCCGAGTCGTGGCGCGTGTGCGGGCATACAGAGATTATATTTAGTAGCTAAATGCGTGCTTATGCGCGTGCATGCGTTCGTGGAATCGAAGTCGAGAAGTTTCTAATGCTTGTCTAAACGCTGCGCGACCGACACTGTAAATCGTCCTAGCTTCCCTCTTTATTGCCTCCCTCGGTCTTTCGTTTACCTTTAATTCTCTCGCGCGGATCCGACGTTGTTTCGCCTTCTTGGATACATTTGCCTGACAATTCCAGACTGGCGTTGAATTTTGCATCGCACCCTTCCTCATCGCGCTTTACCTCTCAATGCCTAATTGCTCTGCCCTCCCACCCACTCTCTCTCTCTTTTATGCTTTTATTGGCATTATCTAGTGCTTTGCATTTACCTTCATGGAAATTTAGGAGGATAAACAGACGACGATAGACTGATTACTTATGAAACGTATACATCGCAATTACCTGCTTTGCTGTACGTGAAATCCATATGCAAGTCGATAAATGCACGTTGACCAACTGATTAATTTATTTTTAGTAAAACGAAAACGATTATTTAGCTCGTTAATCGCGACTTACACACGCGCACACGTACGCACACGCGCGCGCGCACGCACATGTAAATGACGTCACTCGCTCTCTCGCGCATGTTTTACCGAGACTTGGTTCATTTCTTTCGTCGGTCTTGGATTTCTTCCGCCATTCCCTCCTCTCTCTCTCTCTCTCTCTCTTTCTCTTCATTCATTTGTGTAAACATACTCTGGTACTAACAAAAATAACAAAAAACCACAAATTGTACCCTCTTATTCAGGAAAAAGTTTGGATAAATTTTAGATAAGGACAGTGTACACTTAATGGATATAATAGCTTTGGTATATCAACGTTTATTTAACTCAAAAATGCCATCTATTGAATATATACATATTATGTATAATTTATTTCCTCTATAACGTAATGGTTTGAAATTTAATTTAGGCAAATTTAAAATTACTAATTATTTCTTTCCTTTCTATCTTGTTTTTTCTTTTTTTATACACCAACAAAATCTCTGCCATATAACTTTAATAAATTGCAATTTTATCTCAACTACATTGTACTTATTGAGATACTTATTGAAAAACCGCGTACTATGCTAAAACATATTATGTAATGCCAAAAATATATAGGCAAACATTAATTAATAATTTCCTTATGACTCGGAAAGCCAGTAATTATAACGTTGACTTTCGCTTTTGTCAAATTATTAATTTATTAGATTGGCAAGTTGATTGAACGAATTGAACGATGCAGAGTTACGCTTAGACAGCAACGAATACTTATTCTCGTCTTACCGGGAATTGAAAATAATTTCCCTACATTAATCGTTGAGAGTATTGTTACCAGAGCAGCATAATAAGGTATCTATATTTTCCTCCTCCCCCCGATCCCTTTTTGCATTAAAGAAAATCCCCCAAGTCTCGTAATTGGCGGAGTCAAGGAGCGAGCGACGACGACGCAACAACGAATTACTTTGAGGCGCCACGTCCTACTCAAAATCCTATGCCTACGCTCTGTTTAAATAAAATTCTGTTAAAATGTTCTCCAAGTGTTTGTAAGAAAATGTTTAATAGCTATGATGATGTTTCGGCTGACTAGAGAATGTGCGTGGGAAGGTTTGTATAGAAAGTCTCACATCCATCTTGTGATTCGTGATAAATAAAGATAAGTAAATATTTTCGAAGCGCAAGAGTATTGAATAATGTTGAACGTAGCTTTTGCAGCTAAATTTATCATATGGTTGAGGCTCGATCGATATTGGTAGCAACAACCGTAACTGCTGGTGAAAAAAGTTTTTAAAAATTTGCATTCAAGTTCCTAAATGAGCGCTCAAAACTTTCTCGATTAATCTCCATTAAAATGTTCGTCGGCTGAGGTGTAATTTATTTTTATTTTAATTTCATCAAAATCAATGACTTTTGCATACACGCGCCCTTACGCTTTACAATACTTTTCATCTTCTTTTTTTCCTTTTTTTTTCATGAATACATCGTGTGGTTTTATTAATATTTTTTTTTTTTTTTGTCATTTCTTTATCTCCTACTCGAGTCTTTGATGACGGAGACGAGAATTACAAATCGCAAAAGAACGAAAACAAGATTGTCATAAAATATACATACGTATACCAATATATATATATATATATGCATATATGTATGCATATATACGTATACGTATACGTATGTATATATGTATACGCACACACACGCTCTTGGGTTGAGGTTACCACGTGTACAGTCAATCTAAAATCATGCTTAGAAAAAAATATACTTATGTATTACAATGTAGTAGTAAATTGCGTGCATCGAGGTAAGCATTGATACGAGTAGTAAAATGAGTGTATCGACAATACAATTATGTTGCGTATAAATATTTTAAAATGTACTTGCTAATACTTGCTCTCTCTCTCTCTCTTACGCGTAACCGCCTCTATTCCTATTTCCTTTCAGCCCCGCACTTCGCCGTTACAGTACTTAATAAATGTAACGGCTTATAACGTCGATTAAAAATGCATCATACGCTAGGCCATTTACGCGAAACAATATCTCAATTATTCTATTGTAATTCAAAGAGGCCAAAAGCTGTAAGAGTCTGCTCATACATCGTTATATGTACATGAAAAATATTACAATTAGATAATATTAATGAAAAGTTCTCCGTAGATTCTCGAACGTCACCGTGGAGGATTCTTATCTTTTCCTATTAATTTTTTTTCCCCGCGTTTTAACACGTGGACACATTGAGCTGACATGTAAAAACAGATAGCTGTGTACGTGCGTAGCCATAAATTTATAATTAAAGGTCTCTATCGATTATAAGTTGATTTGTTATTTTGATTTTCTTTCGAGTCGAGGTCAATTAACGTATAATAATTCGATAATTAATGACTTTTATTATTGATATAACTGGATTGGTTAGGCAAATTAGTTCTTGGTATTCGGAATTGCGATTGCTTATCCTTTTTGTTTTAGAAGAATGCTGAGCCACAAGCCCGAGATTAAAAAATCAAACTATTTTGAGGGAGAAAAAATTATTTAGGTATAAATGTCAAAGTTTGTGAAATAATTGCCTATTATTAATGAGCGTTAAATTTAATTTCAGCTTCCCATAAAGCGAGAGGCTTTATTTATTTATGATAAAAGTCTTTAATTATGTGGTAGCAGCATAAATAAATAGTATTGTACGTAGAGGGATATAAGAAGTTGAGACAGAGCCACATAATTATGAATTAATAGCCATTTATAGTAAAATCCAGCTGCTACATATAATTGTATGTTTAAAGCATTTTTAAATCGTCTTTTCTTTGCGCTCTTTTACCTCTCTCTCACTTTCCTGCCTAATTTCCGGCTTATTTTTCTTAAGTTTTACGAATAAACGTACAAATACGCGCATACACGCACACGTTTCTCGATCTTTTCCCATATTATTCCCAATGTAGGTTACTCTTATGGATCTTTCACCCTCTTAATTACCCACATGACATAATACAGTACAGTTATAGCTTCGCGTAGCCTTTGTATGTATATTATTTATATATGTATATAATATTCTATATGAATGTTCGAAGTGTCGCGGCAGCCCTTTTTCGGGAAGAGTTTAGAGGGGGTTTTTTTTTTTCATTTTTTTTTCTTCTTCATCTTTTCATTTAATATTCTAGACCAGCGCGCGTCACGCCTTCCGGGACATGTACATGTATACTTTTTATATTATCTAAAAAAATTTTGGTGCAAGGACCGTGCGAGTTACTTCCGTGGCGAAAAAGTATTTGACCATTAATATTAATAATTGACTACTTCGAGTTATAATTCTATTCAATGTAGTAACGAAGTTCAATAAATTATAGACGCGAGATGCTTTCTAGCTATTCAATACACAACGTCGATATAATAATCCATAAAATTTATACTTAATAATTAACGATGATGTCGGTATCAATTTTGCTGCTATTAACGCAAAACCTTCATTTTGTCGAGAAACTTGGATTCTTACTTGAATAATCGATAGTCGAAAAGTAATCTATCTAGTGAATTACGATAGTAAAATTCTTTCACCTCGCACCATCTTTTGCAATTGAATAACGATTATTCGTGCGAATTGTTATTCTTTCATATTTTGCTATGAGAATCTTTTCGCCGATCGATTCGCCGATAACGCTTAAAAAGTTCACACAATCTCGTGCGTAGCAAATTTTATATTTGAAGAAAAATCCGAGTACTTTATTATTAGTCTTTGTTTTTGATTTACACTGGCGAGAATCTCTATCACGTACGCATATTTATGTATGTATATATATATATATATGTAAATAAATAACACGCACGCACAAGCACGCGCGCCCACACACGGATACAAACACACGCAAATATATGCATACATACATACATACATACGTATACGCAAACAGACGCGTGAATTCGTATATCCTAAATTGAGCCACCGCGCACACCTACGCATTAAAACGTACATGAAATATGATAATATCGTAGTACATATACGACGAGTCGCTACAATAATTCAACGATGTACACACACACACACTCTTACGCTGCTTTCTATCTCTGTCTACCTCGTCATTTGCAGCGAGTCGGCGACTCGGCATGTATGCGCTTACACACGCCCACGCACGCACACATATATATATATATATATATATATGCTTTTAAGTACGTATGTGCGCACGCATACATGTAATGTAACGGGGTGTACGTGTATTCCAATTAACGACTTAAAGAGTATCGAGTTACCTCGCGACGCAGCGAATTTTCGTTTTTTTCGCTCAAAACTTTGTTTCATGTCGTTCGACGGAAGGCAAAAAACATTTCTTCCTTCTCACCTCAGTATTTTTCATTCACCCTTACTTCTCCCGTACTTATCCCTCTCTCCTTTTCTCAATATTTGCTCCTTTCGTTGAAAGTCAAACTTTCACGAGCACAACCGCACATTTTGATTTTCTTTTGTCGAAAACGCCAGATTGCATTTTGTTATCTACTTTACACCTTCGCCGGCTCCATTAATTTCAACGTAATGGCGCATCGGATCAGTTTCTCCGGCGGACTCCCTCTCCTCCCTACTTGAGTTATATCAAAAATTTTGCCCCTTAATATGCAATAATATTCTTTTAATTCAGTTGTAATAGGAGTAATAGTGGCGCAAAGTAGTATGTGTCCCATTGGTCTCATTGGCTTTAAGAAACTTGGCGGTTCTTAGGAACGCGAATGGCGTTTAATGCAAAAGTGACAGTTGCGTGTGGCTATATAAGCCTGGAAAATAGATGTTGAAAGTACTCGGCGCAAATGAGTCGCGAGGAGAAGTGAAGTGCCAGTGAAATTTCCCGAAGCGCCATCGTGCCAATGTGTGCATATAATTTATTATCGTCTTGTCGCGGGGCATCTCGAACTGATTTTTTTCCCCTTCCCCCGTGTCATTGTAGAAGCTCAACTAAATTAAAAATGTGACGATAAGTTTCGTCGCTCGACTGCCATTACAACGAGCTCAATACGTGCTTTTAATTCCTTTAATTTTGCGATACGTGTAGGCATATTTTTCACGTTTATAACCATACATTTAGACTCCAATTGTCCAAATCCCATTTACTTTACTTATCATATAAATTAATAGATACGTATATAATTTATTCCATGCTTTTCTCTCTCTCTCGCTCTCTCTCTCTCTCTCTCTCTCTCATTTCCATAGCCTCACTGTTAATTAATCGACGTGTTAATCGGTGTTAGCCTAGTTAGTTTCCTATGAATCTTACAGTTAGAAATTTGTTGAAACAAATGAAACATCAAATATACCACTATCGTTTTAATATACCACTATAACAAGCAATAATGTCCATTTTTTTTGTTTCCATAGATAAAGAATTTTTGTCGTTTGCGGAGATAGGCCGTGGCTATACAGGGCCCACTAAAAGTCATTGTCACTTATTGTTGGCGCGCGGTCTCCCCGAGTCTTGGTTTTACTCGAGACGATGCATTCGCATTGCGCGCGCGGGTGCGCGCTCGCAATAATAACGACGCTCGGCCACATTCGCACCCACACTACTTGGCAATCATTCGGCATCGCTCGCACGCTACTTTACACAACGCAACATTCGCCCCTCCATTACTACCACTTAATACGTACATACATACACACATACATCGTTACGCAACAGACACATACAGGTGCAGGCACACTTGCAGCGGCGGTAGCGACGACGAGCCTCGCGTGCTTCCGGACGATTTGCGATCGATAGGGTTCGAATAGCGCGAGCCTGACTCTATACTAAACACGTTCCCCTTTCGATTCCCTTTTTGAGAATTAAGCCTTGAGCGAGCCAACTATTTGTTTATCGTACGATGGATCCTTGGAATTTAGTTGGTACACCGATTATCCGCCAATTCTTCCCTCGACCCTTCGCAGACTTAGTTCTCCAGATGAAAACGCAAACTGTCCAATAACGCTGTTGCCCGAGTTATCGAAGCATCAACAGCGAATGGCATCAGCAGCCCCCGATAAAACCGTTTCTCCGATCACAAGGCTCGGCGTCGCCAACCTCCGTGGAGCCCGCGGGCCCGCACACCCCAGCCCTCCTCCCCCGAGCCGATAATTCGTGAGCCGCCGTCGGGGGGAGGGGGGGGGCTGGCATCTTTTAAGCGTCGCAGTGGTGAATTGGCCGTGTCGCGTGCATCGTCAGTTGTGCCCGACGTTATCGTCGCCTCGCGTTACGTAGGTGAACCAGTAGGCTAAGTTGAAAACAACGAACATTAAGGGGAAGGCGAACCTCGCGAAGACATCGATCTGGGCGCTGCCTTTAGCGTGGCAGGTGAACCATCGCTTGGGCAGCAGACCCCAGCAGCATCGATCCGCGTAGCCGGGCGGCAGCCTCTGAAAGCGCTGGAAGTCCTGGGCCTTCAGGAGCTGGGCCGCCGCCTCGGGCGTAAGCTGGTGCTGGATCGGCTGGAGCGGCCGCTGGGGCTGCCGGTAGTGGAGCCTCGAGCTCGAGCTTGGCATCGGCTGGAGCTGCTCCGGCGGGGGCGTCGGGGTGGAGTGTCGACGCGAGCCGGGCAGCGAGGCCAAGGGCAGCGCCTGGCTTGGGCTACGTGACCTTGAGCGGGAGCGCGAGCGCCTCGAGTGTAGGCTCGCCCGGGAGCAGCTGCTTCTCTCGAAGGGCTCGTGGCTCTCGCTGTCTGTCATCGAGGACGAGGAGGGCGAGTGCGAGCGCAATGGCTGCTGCTGCTGTTGCTGTTGCTGCTGTTGTTGCTGTTGCTGCTGGTGCTGCTGCTGTTGCTGCATCGCCGCCCGATGATGCTGGTGATGATGATGGGGGTGCTGCTGGTGAGGGGTCGAACGCTGGGAGGAGTG
>JAPYYT010003455.1:0-12809 GCA_030522565.1 Ceratosolen corneri | reverse complement strand
TAATACTTTATATATATATATATATATATATATATATATATATATATATATATATATATATCTAGGTGAATATAACACGATATAATTACAAATAATTCAATCCAAATCATACATAATGATAAATTGCTTCTTATGAAGAAGCAGCATAATCACCCTTACCATCCATTTTTTTCAAAAGCTGTTTCTATTTATTTTAGGATAATACCTTTGTTATAACCAAACAATTTTGTAAAATCTTGATAACAGGTCATGATTATAATAAAATAACTACTTAGACAAATCAGAAAGTTTGTAAAAATTCCCTATTTATGTCGGCGAAACTTACTAGAGAAAGTTATTAATACAAAAGGTTCACTAGAAATTGGTTCAACCTTCACATCTATCGTTAAATTAACATAAGATTTACTTGATTTCCCATGTACGCCAAACTTATTAATATTACATTACTGACCAATATATACTTACATAAATAAGGAAGAAAGTGCATTTTTACTGCAAGAAACGTACGATTATTCAGTGAATATTTTTCCACAACAATATCATTCAGAAGTTAAAAAACATTTGTTACTACCGTGTTTTACGTGAGTAATTTACGATTATATATATATATATGTAATATAGTGGTAAATGTAATTAATGGAATTAATAATAAAACAAATTTAACAAATTAAATAGGAATTATGTTTTTGTTATTGTTATATTATATTTTTGTATCCTTAGGCATATACAATATATATCAGAATATTTACGATTATATATTTAATCATAACACTGTATAAAATATATATTATTTAAATACATATTTTATTAATTATTTTAAGCAATAGCTATGGAAACATTAGAATATACATAATAGCAGAAAATGAATTTAAAGTATAGCAATTTTAATTAAAATATTAACCTACTTGAATTTGATTTTCAAATTCATTTTTTAAAATAATTGACAATTAAATTAAATTACATACAATAATAATAATAATAATAATAATAAAATTTATGATTAGAAATAATTTAGCTTGTACTTGGAAATTGTTGTAGTTACCGAACTGTCAGCTGTCGTACAATAAATTTGTGCGCTGATTAATTTATTACAACGTGAATGTTAATTTTCAATTTACGTTACATATTTTATAAGAGAAATATTAAGAGAAAATGTATTAAACCTTTACCGGTTAAATCTCGAATTATACATAATCTGTAAAGCACTTATAACTATATAATAATCTATTAATAAACATGTATAGAAGTAAGAAGAAATCGTGTCAAATATATATATATTTGTTTTTGAAATCCTAATCAAAATCATTTATAATCTAAATAATCTATATAAAATAATTATATATATATGTGACACACTCAAGCATTTGTTCTAATAATATAGTAATAAATATTAATGTTTTTTATTGTTCATTAATACCAATACTCGAGAATGAAAACAACTTTGCCTTCTATTCAAATACTTTCTCAAGGCTATGCTTTACAATTTCATAATTTGAAAATATAAAATAGATAAAAATAAAGTGTTATACAATACCGCATAATTTATATATTAATTTTTTATAACGAATTAGTACGAATTACGCCCGTTACATTCCTGCTTCCATGCAATCGGAGAATTTATAAATAATATATTTATAAATATATATTTATAAATAAACATTAAAAGTATTTATAATTTGTCTTCTATTATTATATAATATTTTAATATTTCATCGCAATATAATAGCAGAAAATAGTGTTAATATTAGTCAACAGTTACACCTGAGTGATATAGTTTGACGCAAATTGAATGATGAAATAACAAATGATAAATATTATTTTCTTGCATATATTTCTAAAGAATTATACTAAATAATAAAGGCTTACATAATTCTCATTTATGTTCCAGATGAGAGAAAACTTTTATAAATCGTTAAGCTTATTAACTCGATATTAAAATCGAGAATGAAAATTTTTAAATACCTTCGATAACAATCAGTTATCAAAAATGTGTCGATTATATAATAACTCGTAAAGAGGCGAACATAAAACATGTTGATTCCATAATTTCTTACTATAATGCATCGACAATACCGTAACTATACCTTTGATAAGAAATAATTATTATAGAAATAGTTTTTTAATATGCTCTTTACAATATATCGAACTAACCATAATAACGCATAATCCTATTCATAATAATTTAATAGATTATTGATGGTCAATTTTCTTACATACCTATTCACATGAATTCATAACAATTAAATAAATGTTGTATAGCTATATAAATAATAATACATAAATCAAAAAATCAATTTTTCTATTTAAATTCCAGCAAACTAAATAACAAATAATCCCTATTACGTCGTTGCTTTTGTCGCAATTTTCTCAACAATCTTCACCATTATAATTTATGCGAGCAAACTATTCGTAGACGATAGTTTCTAGCGAGATACTCGTTCCTTCAAATATCTCCCAACATCGCTAATACAATAAAGTAAATTCGAGATAAAAAAAAATAGCGTATGTTTTTAGCTATTATGCTACCACGAATATTAATTTAGCTACATATTCGGAAATTAGACTCCCAGATCTCTGATTCTCGCAATAAAAATTTTATTGCGAGAATTATGAATTGTACACTGTAAATGTAAAATTACGAGAGAATCTTCATCGAAATATCGTAAGATTATTGTAATCTGCGTATCTACGCGTGCCTATAAGTAATTATTACGCATAACAACAATATCCGTTAAGCAACACAAGTTCAAGGAATTAAGTATCTTGTAGATGTATATTCACATGATGGGTTTGACGAGCAGACATGTTTATGCGAAATTTTATTAAAAATTTTTTACATTCTGATTCTGTGAAATATCGAGCCATAAAATTTTAATGCTACTGTCTCATCGACACTTTCTTTCCCTTCTCAATACTCCCATCAATATTATAAATTCTAAAGCTCTATTTACTATTGATGTAGAATTATTAAATCCACTGAAATCTCAAATTCTCGAGCTTTTGAATTGGCAATGGGAGAGCGGAAAAACCCATCGGATCCCCATGTTATGTTTATTGTATTTTCGCATTAAACAAAATCTCCGCGGGGCAGCCAGAGATTTTCCAGATCGAGCCGATGAGTTTGTCGCTGAGAATTCGTGGCAACGCTCGGCTTCAGTTCGTTGGCCAGCAACACCAAGAAGACTATGACAACGTTGTAGTGCTTCGTCTTGCGGACTTTCGAAGTTGTCTTCGTGCAGTTCGGTTTACAGCCGATTGCATTCGACAAAAGTTCTTTGAGCAAGAACACCGCTGCCCATTGTAAGTGTGCTTGACTTTGTGCTGTTAACTTGATTCGACTGACCTGTAAGGACATGGTTAATAAATTTGTAATTGTCGTGATAAGTAAGTCCTGCTCGGGATGTAACAGTAATCGGCAAATCGATTTGCCACGAGAGATTTTACGTTGAATTGATCGACACTCGCTCCACGTTATTTTATTGAATATTTTCAATGAGAATGTGAATTGAATGAGATACCTAATCTATTAAACTAAGCTGCCTCTATGCGCATTAATAATTGTGACAGGGAGAAAGGCAGACAGAGATAGAGAGCGAGAGAGATCTATATTCAATATGAGTGTAAATAAAAATTGGAAATAACTAACAGGAAAATGCGAATGACTGCATTTGAATAGATAATAAGCATAGTGTAGTGGCGGAGAGCCTTAAATTATATGAGATTTTTTGGATCGATGTCATTTTAAAAATATTTCATAATATTTTAGTAAAACAGTTAGGTCAATTAATTTGCTTATAAAACACCGATCAATACAAATTCATTACAATATAATGAATATTTTCAATTCAAGCATCGTGAAATGACATAATAAAATATTGAAGATCTTGAGCATATCAATGAAATATACATATATATATCACGAACATTGAATTTTTATTCAGATGAATGTATTATTGAGTCTTGTAAAAGTGAGACTATAAGTGGAACGATTGCTGATTTCACATGCTGTTGGCATCTTAGATTTCTACTTTAAAATGCTAAATTAATATTATCGTATTAACCAAGTTGATTCAAGATAGCAACAGATATTTAGATAATCTCAGCACTATTTGTATAATAATGATCGTAAAAATACAAATGATAAAAGGTTTCTCAAAAAAAGTTGTAGCATTAGAATTATAGAAATAATCGCTCGCCTTAAAAACGCAATGAAAAATTTTCGGATGACGATGAAATTCGTATTAGTAGCATTAAATACTTATATCTGTGATTATAATTCATATCATGCGAATAACGTCATATTTGTATAAAAATGCGTGCGAGATTGTGTTATTGCCTTATCAACGAAGTCATGAACCGCTAATGCGCAGCTATTGTAATCGACAGTATAATGAAAATGAGAGAAAAGTGAAGTAATGACAAATTCTTCAATTGCTTCTACCTAGAAACTGATATTACAATAATTATATATTCATCCGAGTTATTTTCAAATTACAGTGGCAAACTATATTTTTATATCGAATTTTATTATCTGTTGAGCGAATGTATTACAAGTAATAATGTAGTCGCAAAATACATATTATTATTATTATTATCATTATATGCTTATTAAAATATGGCAAATAATTTTTTAGTAAACACACACACACTTATACATATATAACTTATTATGCACTCATATATATATATATATAGTTAATAGATATTTATTGAATGTTCTTTAGTTTTCATGTCGAACAAAGTATCACAGTATATTTTACATTGACAACGTGTAATTGAATAAATAAGCTATTAACTGGAAAAATGAAAATAATAAAACGTATGCTAAATACGCCAAGAAAAACCAGATTGTTCTACACTGTGGAAAATATGTACAGATTAGGTTAAGGAATCAGTGCATTTCTGTCTTTAGATTTATAATTGTTATCGATATGTAAATTATTCGAAAAATTATGATAAGCCTTATATATAATGCATTAATTAAACATTTATAACATTTTCATATTTATTGATCTATACTTTATTGAAAATGAACAATGACTACTACTATTATGCCAAATTTACTCTACATTTTCCGTCTTATAACTTTTTAATAATAATAATACTAATAACAATAACGATAATGATAATTATTAATCGATTTTATAAACATTTGCAAGTCAATATAAATTATATAAACGATTTTCTTCATCTTTTTAAACTGCTTGAAATTAAATAAAAAATTCAATTCGATTGTATTCGTTGAACAAATCACAGAAATTTGCAAGTTATTTTTCAATAATGTATATTTAGAAAGTCAATGTCATTTTTAAACATTTTTAAAATACTGTATTTTGATTGATGATGAAATTAATAGGTTTATTATCTTTTTTTTTTTTTTCCCAATAAATGTTAAAAAATTTGTAGCTTATATTTAAAGTGAGCCCATAACAGATAAGTAAGTATTTTCAAGATATCAAGCATTTAAAAATTCTTATGTAAATTTTATTAATGCCAAGTGTTACGGTATTTAAATATTTAATTAATATTTTGTTAATAGTATTAACTTTTTGTAATTTTTTATCTGATAATTAAAAAATATCGTATACTCATGAAGCAATAATGCCCGCGTTAAAGTCGGTAATAATAATTGGGTTAATGGTAATAACAAATTAATGTTATAAAAGAGTGTTTGTTTCCGAGTCTACATAATAAAGTCTCACGAAACTTCATTTCCATTGCGATATAAATATTTCTTATTATATTTAAAAATAACATTTTATTTTTATCAATATCAAACATTATTCATACTATTAAAAGAAAAAAATGTTTGCAAGGCGTACAAAGAGTAAAACTTGGCATAAAACTGTGTATGCTCTGACGTGCTTGTACAATCGTTTTTAAGCTTCTCTTCGATACTTGTTGATTAGTTTCTCAAATATGAATTGATATTACTTTCTATGGGAAAAGTAACTGTTCTTAAACCACTGCTGGCTACATTTGAAAACGGAAAAATCTCGTTGTCTTCTGTATTAAATTTAAATATATTTTACAATCGCTCAATGAACATCAAAATAACAAATGTGTATTAAAGGAAATATTTTTTAAAAATTACAAAATTTATTTATTTACAATGGAGGTTTAATTGTAAAAGGTCTTTCGGTGAAATACCGTAGTGTCAAATAAAATTTCGACTTTAGAGAGAAACAAGAATTTACGATGCTCTTCAATTATAATAATAATTGCAATAAAAGTGAAAATGTAATGAGAAAACAGGTTTCCCTTTAAGTTTCTGCCTTTGATATCGAGTGCCATTCCATTATCATCGTACATTAAATGCAATACTTAAGAACTTTATTCTTAAAATCACTTATTCGTTATTTTAAAAATCAATATTTTGCCAGTCGTTGGAATTTGAAACCGTAGGACATTAGCTAATAATTTTCTAAAAAAAAAAAAAAGAACACGCGTATGTTATTCGCTACAAATTTTTCCACATCATCCTGCCTCATTTAATGAAGGCAATAATATTAATGATTTATGCACGCTTTGATCTTTATGTCACTTTCGTACTGAAATTCAATATAAGAAATTGTTTTTAAGATCGTTTGACGTTGCACGATAGAAGAGCAGGGCAATTAAATAGTGTGCTAAGAACTATTATCACCACTCTTATTATTATTAAAATAAAAATAGTAGAATACGAGGCGCATGCAAATTCGCAGGTACTCGATCGCTTTTACCACCAAACACCTGACAATACATTCAACAATAATAGCCCATATCCTAATGAACACAATGATTCTTATCTGAAGTCATATATATATATATATATATATATATATATATATTTCAAAACAAGACTCGGCCGATATACCGAAACACCCACATTTACCGACCGTCGATATCCAACATTTGCCGAATCTTTTCGCTTAGCGGGATACGTTGCTCGGCACCGATGCCTCCACCCCACCCCCACCTCCCCTCGACCCCCGGCATCGAGCACCTCACCAAGTCCCGGTGCAGCTCCCCGGTCACCTGGCCACGATCATTCATCTCGAACATGTCCTTGCAGCCAATGCCATACTTCCTGGGCTCCTCGAGTTCCTCACCCACCGCGCCTGCAACGGACCTCGAATGACTGCGGTGACGGGGTCAGCACATATAATTCCCTCGAGCTTTTGTCTTCGGTTTGTCGCACTTCACTGGTGACGCTGACGGCCCGCTATCGCCGATCTGCCTGGCCATGTGCCTGTAATATCTGCTCGTACACCTGCTTCAATAATAAGAGGCAATTGTAAACGCGTATTTCTCCTCGTGTTTGCATCACTGTATTGGAATCGGTCGTTCAAGACTCGCTGTTTTTATTTCGCGTTATATGCCTTTTGGTCCTCAAGTTCAGGAGACAATAGATATTCGTTCAATTCCATTTTCAAATAAAATAAGCATATAGTTATTTAAATAAGAAAAATATATCTGTTGAAATAGCTGTAGAAGAAAAAACAATCCAATGAACGTCCTAAAGAAGAAGAATTTTCGAGATAATTAAGTACATCCAATCATTTTATTTTACCGTCGACTTGCTCCTTTTTCGACTTATTTTTACTTGGGAAAACTAATAACGTACGTCAGTGTAATGCACCAGAGTATAACATATTGTGACATTTAAGAATATGATTAAATTTCTATAAATAGTGCAATTTCGTGGCATAAATAATGGAGGGAAATAAAGTTAAATGGCAGTGAATTGCAGTTTCAGTTGGATCTTTACTCTTTAAATTTATAATATTTAATGAAAGGCTCGCCAGTGTAACAATCTGTATGCATAATGAGTATATGGAAATTTCTTGTGCTAACGAAGAGTACGAAAGGTATTCGACATCACTAGACATGATAAATGTAATTTAGTTATTTAGTAATCTGAAAATTGTCGTTATTTTAATTATTATTTGAAGATCGAGCATTAAGAGTAGAAGCCGTTTAGTTTCTCGGGATTATGTGCTCCATTCCAATGACAAATAATCGATTTTCAACATTTTTTAAATTATTTTCATTTACATTTTATTTTAAGAATTGTAGATACATCGTGCAGATATTGTTAATTATCTGAAGTGAAAAAAAAATCATAATCATCCTAGAGCGATAGTATTTTATTCTTTATTCACTTGTACTGGAAGTGAAAGCAATTAAAATAACACACTTGAGATTCATGCTGCTAATTATAATTGAACATATAAAACTTATAAGAAAAGCATTTTAGAGATTAGAACTATGAATTACAAGTGTAATTTTATTTTTGAATATTTAATTTACATTTAATGTTACAATTATAATTTTGAAATTTCTATCAAATGATAAATAAAAACACTATCAAAGAAATCATTTTTACATTAATTCTTTTCCTCATACTTATTGCTGGTTGGTGTATGAATGATAATAATAACGCGTAGAGAGAATATTGTTAATTATGCATATAGGCGTTAGTTAAAATAAAATCCATACAATTCCATAATATATTTATTGTTTGGTTGATGAATAATAGCGCGAAACATCATACGCTTTAATATTATTTTTATAACTAGTGCTTTTGCTTTCTTCGGCTATTTTTCTAAATAATTATCACTCATACATTGCTAATTAGATTTGCAAGTACGTTGATTTAATTACATGTTTAACATAAAAGTTTTTATTAATACGATAAGTAATTTGGTCAAGGCCAAACGAGTCAATGATTTGGTCTGCTTAAGAAGAGTGACAATAATTTTCGTATGAACAATGTATTATCACATGGCTTTCTTGTCCCACAAATTTATGGAAATTCGTCAAAATGTTCAAATTTCAATTCCCAATTAATATTAATATAAGAGCAACAAAGAAGTTGAAATACCTTACAAGCATAATTGTAAGGATTACTTTTACTTTCTTTCTCAAATATATTAATAATGAAACTCGCCGTTAGAATGAGTAATGAAACAAGCCAAGATTTCGACATTGCAATGGACAATAAAGAGGAATATTAATGTTTTATTAGAAATTAATTTGCAATGTTAGAGGCGCGAAGTTCAATTCAAATTAGTACTTCAAGAAAGGAAATCGACACATTTAATATTAAAAAGTATCACGCGCACTTTCGAAGCTCCCCTTCCAAAACTACCATACAAACTACATTTCATAAAGATAAGTAATGTAGATTTAAAGAATTGTAGTGCAATTGGATGCTACACGATAAAAAGACAGACTATTTGCGGTACAAAAATCGTGCTAATTGTAATGGCATATACAAAGTATAGTTTTCATTTACCAGATTAATTATGCGCCACCAAGGCTCCACGAAGGCTCCACCTCCTTCGTATTCCTGAGTGCGTCTTTGTCTAGCTTTTGTAACCAAAGGTCGTCCCGATTGACCTCCAGCTGTTGTAACGTCCCGTAGTAAACAAATGGAATTGCGGAAGGGAGGGGGTTGACACGCTCGAGTGTCTTGTTGTTGTCTCTATCTCCTCCCCTTCCATTGCTTTTCAGCCAAGTTTTCTTCTTTTACTCCACGCTTTCTGATAGTTTTCTGATTGATAAAGAGGAGTATAAATACAATTGAATTATTATTATTCTTTATGGCTTTAGAGGTTCCTTGAGGATTGCTCGGATAGGATTTGCAGCAAAATTTTGTAAAATTTTATTTCCATTAGCATGAACAAATTCAAAATTTTGTAACAAAAATTTTAAGTATTTGATGGCTAGTATATTAATAAGTTATTAAGAACGTGAAAAATAAAAATAAATTAACTAATTTTTTCTCTCTCGTCTAAGGACTAGAAATTCACAGATTTATCGATTTGCTAAAACTAAATTGCTGATTTATCATTTAAGAAGTCATGGACAACTAGAAAATCAAAACACTACTAGTTTGTACAAAAACCAATTTTCCAAGGCTCTCAATTATTCATGTACTTTTATCATTCTTATCGTCATTAGATGTCATTTTGTTTGCAGTATATTTATAAAAATTATAAATAAAAATGTTAACATTAGAATTACTTAACTGTCATCCGAAGCAAGATTGTGTGAAGCGGACAAAAAAAAAAAAAAATCAATAGTAGTTTTATATGAGCGTAGCTCCTATCTTATTATTCGCTTCAGGAAAATTTTCATTTTTATGTAAAAATGGCAGCATAAAGTCGTTTGCTTTGATTCATTTGGTTTACAAACGTTTGCCACATATACTTTAATTTGTCCATTTATCATGGTTTTCCATATTCGAACCAAAGCCAACTTTCATATATTATAAAAAATACTAAATAAGATGCCAATTCTTTTCATTTCTTTACTCGGCATTTAAAATCACTTTCAAGTCACTTCTAATGCTTCCTGTTGTTTCGATTAAAATAGTCGATGCGTTAATGTTATGAATTATCGTTACTCAATTACAAGTAGCAAAATATGCTAAAATATCTGAGACGAATGGCTGCCAATTACCATTATAAACACCATATTTACCATTTACGTTCACTCTTTGGCAAGAAAATGCTAGTCTATCTTTTCCAGCCAATCATTACTGTCAAGTTTCACAAATTTTTCGTCATTTACAATATTTCACCTCCCAATACACATTTCAATAATATTAACTATTATTTCGTTATAATACGAATTATTATTTTACCAATAAAACAACGTTTTAATAAAAAAAAAACGATGATTACACATGTATATTCTATATATATATATATATATATATTGAATCCCGAATTTTATTTAATGATGTTAATTATAATTTCACAATTGGAATATGCGTATCTATGCGTATAAAAGTGACAGTGAATTGTTAAATGTGGAGAGTGACTTGGATAATAAAAAATACAACCATTTCTGAACGATTGACTCTTTTTAATTTTAACGGCTTGACAGTTTTTGTTGGGTGAATTGTAAAAAGGCTAAATTATTCATTAAAAAATAAGAGTATAAAAAATGTAGAATAAATAGAATTAGTTCCCTTTGATCGTAACTATCGAAAGCCTATAAATTGCAACTAATTTTGCATGAATGTGAAAAGACGTATGTACGTGCTACATGATTGCAATAGGTTTTCTTTTAAAATTTAGTTTACAAACTTCAGAGCTATAGTTAATTATTTACATTTGAATAATTTACGAATATTAAGAATAAGAGGATTTAACAGTTTTATTAATACATCATCAAAATTACTCTATTAATATCCCATTATTTTTTAAAATAATTAAAATATTAATGTCTTTACATAATTCAGATTCCATAATAATTATTATGTTTATTAATGCTATAAATATATATATATCGCAAGACTCGGATGTTTTAGTCATTTGATTTATGTAATTCGTTCAAGAAAATAAAGTATAAACGATCAATACACGATTATTAGATTAAAAATTATTAATTGTGATATATATTATACGAACAAAAAAATTATATATTACAATTACAACAAAAAGTGAAAAATGTATGAAAGAACATTTAAACATTCGTTAAGAAGTAATAGTTTTTTATACCAATATAATATATATTTTTCATTTTCTTTACTTTTTATTTATTATATAAAAATTACGATTTGAGCATGACGTGTGTAAATTTATTGTATTATAAAACCAAATTAAAATCAAGTTTAAGTTTATTTTAAATCTAAAAGAATAATTAATCCAGAGAAATTATATGTCAATAGTTAAAATAATTATTATAAAATATATATGTACTAATATTTTCAGTATATATTATTATTATTATTCTCATACTATTAAATAGCTGAATACTTAATGTTTATGCCCCTTTTATTAATAGTAATAGGATTACTTAAAGCTGTTTCAAAACAGTTTTCATTGAATTCTGCAATAGTTATTGATACAAATATTTTACACTCGCGTTAAACTCTAAAAATAATTTTAAAATAAAATAAAATAAAATCTTGAAATTTTTATGAATTAACAAAAAACTTTGAATTTCCATCATCTTTAATAATCTATATATGTATATACATTAAGCATAATTCTTCAATATACATGCGCATTATCTATTACGTGCATACATGTATTATATAAATATTTTATTAGTATTTATTATTATATAAATATATGTTTTAATTAAAATAAATATATAAATTGTTATTGAATTGGATGTTAATAATTTGTTTTACGAAGAAGATCATCTAAAATTAGTAATAATTAAAATATTGTTTATTCAATGTAAAACACTTAATTGGCTAAGTTAATAGGTTTTTCTTGTAAATATTTTAGAAATTATCAATACTTTTCAAGTTAAAATTTATTGTATATTGTAGATTGTATGTTTTTAAATCAATAATATAATATTAGATAAATTCTGAAAATTATGAACAATTTATAGAAATTATTCTCCTAACATTTATAATGCATAATAAACAAAATTACAAGAGTGGCAATGTACTTTCTAAATTCTAAGTGGTATATAAAAGTTTTATTATAGTATATTAATTATTTATAACAAAAGAAATTCAAATGTTAGATGCAAACTGTGGCGAATTTTTATTTAAATTTTATAATATTACGAGATAATTAATGTCAAGGTACTGTTTCATACAGTAAATATTCATTCTACACAAATACTTGACACACAAATTAATAGAAATTACAATACAGCACAAATTAATAGAAAAGTGATATTATATTAGAATAAAAATTTGAATTTATTAAATAAATTTACTAATACTTGAATTTAATTGGCTTTTAAAGATAGCATCTATCCATTTTATTCCTGAAATTAAAATTTCCGATTTAATCTAACTTACTCGTGTAATTAAATATATATATATATATATATATATATATATATAT
>JAPYYT010003454.1:0-12809 GCA_030522565.1 Ceratosolen corneri | reverse complement strand
CAACTTTGTACCGATTATCGTTTTATTAATTATATATATAACTGCGTGCGTTTTCGATCTTTTTTATAAATTCAATAAATCTCTACTTGTTTCTACATTCCCCGATTACATTAATTTTCTATCTAATTTTTCTCCCTGCTATCTCAACCCTTCCACTATCTGAAATTTCACACTCGGGATTACGCCCGAACATTATAAACGCATCCGTGAATACTGTTATTTACTCCTCTTTCTCCCTTGCCACTATCTGTTTTTCCTAATCAACATCTTGAGGAGAAAATTATACTCGGGTTAATTCTCGAAGACTACTTATATTAAAATATTTTTTTTTAATAATACAATTTTTTACGTTCTTCATTTTGTTTCATTTAATGCAAATGAAAACAAATGTTTCTTCTTATTCATATATATAGGATACAGGTTCTTTTTATAAAAGTCCTTCACAACCATATAATAGAATATATTTTATTATATGTAAATTCCACGTGAAAAGGAAACACGTCTGTTGAGTGCGTTGGGAGTTTATCGGATTTTTGTGATTTCTCAAAATATCACTCTCTTAATCATTCCTCCCTTGTATTTCAGTATTTTTCCTATTTGTTCTCTCTTATCTTGCTTTCCATTCTCTTATCAGTCACTCTTTAGTGAGCATCGACATTTTTAATGATAAACACTTTGAAAGTCACAAATCATAAAGTACAAAGTGAATTTCAAAATGGGATTCTTTTATTATTGCATGTCTATTGCAATAATTAATTTAAATATTTACAAGCATTGTAAATCTAAATAAATTTAATTATTATTATTTTTATTTATTAAAAAATATATATATTGTCTATTATTTATTCTAGTATTTATTATTATGTATATATGGATTAATTTTCTATTAAAATAATTATAAGATATTATAAATTATAAAATATATTTATTTATTTTTCTTATACATACTTATCGATAATATATTGAATTGAGAATAAGAATATATAACTATTTTAATTTATTATTTATACAAATAATAACAATCATAATTTACTTTGTTTTCATTATAATTGTCTTGTATTTTATATCTTGTAGTTTATATTTATATCTTGTATTGCTTAAGAGAGATTTATAAAAATATAAAAAAAATTTTTTGTTTAAATTAATCTGTAATTACTAGTTTTAATATTTTATGTGTTATTTTACTAAAAATTTATATTTATATTATATATAAAATCTACAAAAATTTGAATAATAATAATTTATTTGAAGTGTTACAATCAGTTACAATACATGCATACATGTGTGTGTATAAATATATGTATAAATTTAAATCAATTAATAAAATATTTCATATATAATTTTATTTCAAGAATAGTTTTGAAAATTTACTCCATATTTTTATATTGGGTAATGATGCTTATGCACAATATACAAATCATAATCGATTACAAAATTTACCTTAAAAATTATAGATAAATATAGACAAATATCATAAATAAATAATATGTAATAAAATTAAAGCAGAAATAAAAGTCAAGAAAAAGCATATGAGATATATTTAAAGATTATATGTACAAAGTGTAGATGAGTTAATGGGATTAGTCCAAATTATGGAAAGGTGTATTAAGAAATGCTAAGTTTACAATTATAAAGATAATATTAACTATTTACTGTAATATAAGTGCATATAAAAATAATTTGGCTTGTATATATATTCTTTGTTTTTTATAGAAGTTATAACGAGCTGTTACAAATCATAAATATAGATAATGAATTCAAGAAAATAAAAATTAATTATTTTTATTATTGTATTGAAAATAACATTTTTAAAGGTACACAAATTATTGAAATCATATGGTTAAATTTAAATAGTATATTTAAATTATAATTTAATTTAAATAATATAATAATAATATATAATAATTATAATATAATATAATTTAATTTAAATTATCATTATAATATATAATTATAATAGTGTAATAGTAATAAATAGTAAAAATATAATAAAATAGAAATTATATAATTATATTTAAAAATGATTTTTATTTATTAAATATTTTTAGTATATTAAAAAAGAATTTTTGTTTTAAAATAAATAAATAACAAATAATAAATGTTAAACAATAAATAAAATAATAAATAACAAATAAAATAATAATATTATTGTACTTCACAAAGAATTTATGAAAAGTTTTATTAGGAATTTCTTATAAAGTAATTTCTTTATTTCATTTCTATTTTTGTTTATACGTGTTCATTCGGTAGCTGTATAACTTTTATTTGATCACCTTATCTTTCAAAGAGACAAGTTAAAGTAATTGAAATTCAACGCAGAGTCGCGAGCAGAAATTAAAAAACATATATTTGCAGGAGATATAAGTACTCTACATATACTTAAAATATTGACTTTTGGACAAAACCAAAGAAAGTAGTACATAAGTTTAAAGGAAAACTGGAAATTCTAAAAAAAAAACATTGATTTCTTCATTACCCCTGCATTAATGAGACAAAAAGAGAAGTTTATAACTTGAACACATTTATGTAAGGTCCGACATGCCCAGCCCGAATTCTGAGGCATCTCAAGATGCTTTCAATTACTACTTTTTACGTGATTAAGTTGATTAATCCTTTATTTACTATGAAGAGGGTGTTTTAATAGTACTATAAATATTTATTTTTCATATCAAAGTACGTGGTTGTATTCAATCTTTGAAATATATGTTACCGTACTCTCATTTGATTATAGTAATCAACTTCTCGTTGTATATTAATTTTAGGATCCACAATTATGTACTCCTACTATAAATATAGTCACTATTCTATAGTGAAATCATCAATTTGCTTGTCTAAAAGTAAAGAATTCTGTAACAGTTTTTTTCTGAAAAGATTAATTAATTAAAATAATTATATTGTACCTATATACACTGAGTGTAAATCTTTATATCATATGATAATTCAACGGTTACATTATTCCATCTTAAGTATTAAATATTTTGTCAATTTAATTCTATACAGTATATATTTAACTAATAATATTAAAGTAAAGCAATTATAATATACAATTTTTATAAATGTTATGGCAGGTTCAAGATTATCAATATTTAATATTAAAACATTACAATAAATTGTATGTATTATGTAAATAAATTATACCAATAAATCAGTATCTTAAATTGTATTTTCCGAAATCAAACAATCCGTAAATACAAGACTATTTGATATAACAAATAAGCAGTATTTTTAATCTCTAAAGATAAATATGGAATATCCATGACAATGAAACCAATCGAAATATTTAAAATACAATTCATACATATGTTTAAATATAAGGCTAAATTTTTGACATATAAATCAAACATTAGAATTAAAATTAGTAAATTATATACAAAATAAAAGGGAATATAACATTTAATAATGAGCAATAGCAGAGTGATATTGTCACTATAACAGAATATGCCTTATGTAAATATATAAATATTTTTTTTTTAATTAAATATAATAATCTATGTAAACGTTTTATAAATATAACTAAATTATGTTTTTTAATGTTTAAGTTTTTATAATTAACTAATTTAATACTACAAATACTCCTATTTTATTAATCTTTACACATCTAAATTTATACAAAATAAAAATAAAATACATATCGTTTATAAACGTCATCAGCTTATGCACAATGTAGTAATGTGTAGATATTTTATTTGTCTTTTAATATTTTTGTGTATAGTTATGTTTTAATCTGAGCTATATTTCTTATTAAACAATATTTTCTTTATAGTATTTGTAGTAATTGATAACATTAAAATATGTTGTAATGGGTATGTAATTTTTATGTTGTTTTTCCTTCAACGTTTAAATTTAAATTTGATTTTATATAATTGAAATTAGGTAATAAAAATTGTTGTTATTTTTATTTAAATAAAAAATGAGATTCATTTTAAGAATGTTTTTATCTACAAATTCATAGATTTCACATAAAAACACACACATATATAGGTATTTTTTATTATTAATAATTCATTGATTCATGCGGATATTTACGAAACCAAAAAATTAAAGCTTTATCTTATACAAATAATACCATATAATACTTTTCTTATTGTCTCTGGTATTAAGTACTTTTCTCGTATTCAAAAGGTAAAGTAATAAGTACGTGGCAACTACTATTAGGGGCAAAATTCTCTGAAAATAGCAGAAACCTTTCGTAAATGTCCTGGTATTAACGATGAAAATAAAATGATCAAGAAAGATTGGAGGAAGCTGCCGACGACAATAGTAAAAAGAAAAAAAGAAAAGAAACGCAATGTTCGGGGAAGGGAAGATAAAAAGAGCTCGTCAGAAATAGTAATTTGGTGAGCAGTACTCAGAAAAGGTTAGGTCAATGATGATGATGATATATATATATATATATATATATATATATAAGGAGAAGGGTTGAAAGAAAAACAGTACAAGCAAAGGAGGAAGAATGAGCTGACCACTGGGGGTAATTATGGTCGATGGAGAGTAAAAGGTCTCACGCTTAGTAAGTCCTTTACGCACACTTAGTCTTAGAATGGAGAATGAAAGAGAAAGAGTGACGGACAAGGCAACAAACGCGAACGAGCCGTGTGCCTTCTCTGCAGGTCACCTTTGAGCGAGTCTCGAAAAACCGGTCATTTTTCTGCAGATTTTTGCAACAGCCTCCCCCCGCATTACTACTCTCTCGCATTCGTCGAGAGCCCAGTTTGTTTTTCTTGTCTCACCCTTTCTAGTGCCATTAGTCAAACGCACTTTGCTTCTTTCTCCTTTTACAAATGTCGTTACTTTTACGCAAGAAGCCGAATGAATATACAGGGGGTTGCGGGAGGTTCGAGAAAGAGAAGATGAGACCCCGATTCTACTGTAATATTGACTTTTCTGCCAAAGATGGACACGGCTCTGCAATAGAAATATGTTTGAGCTTCTTAACACTGTATTTGCTGCTCAGAAACGTAATTTTTGCTGCTTTAAATTTATTCAATATATTATCAACAGAGATTGGCATTTATTTTATATTTGAAATTAGTATCTCTAAAATTTTCATCGTTATTTTTTTCTACTAACTCTAAAAATTCCAAAATATTGGCTTATTTTAATAGTGTAAGGAAAATTACAGTTTGATTCTAAGCCAATATGCAAGGTAAATAAGAATATTCTTTTAAAATACTTATTTACCCATAATGTTGATTAATTTTTATTAAGATTTTATAACAAAAATATTTTTATAGCTTCATTAAGTCAATATCCCTATTATATATTCACTAATCTAAGATAATGTAACTGTATAATTTAAAAAAAAATTTTTATACAATCCAATAATTATTTTAAAACATTCATAAAGATATATTCTTTACAAATGTACTTAAATGATACATTTTGATTTTATTTATTAAAATTTTCTCCTTTTTCTACAATATAATATTCATTATAATTTAATATTATGCATGATACCACTAAAGTTTTTTTTTATGAAAAAAAAGTTTTTTTCTATAAAAATAATATTTCGATCAAACTTTGCAATTACATATTTATGATTGAATAAAATGTTAAATTGAATGTTAAATTGAATAAAAATGAGGATGTTAACATGTTAAAATTCATCCATAAATGTCTCATGTTATCTTTTATCTCCTTTTATCTTTCATCATGTCTCCTTTTACTATAATTTTAAGTAAATAGTATACTTGTTATATTTGAACGACAAGCATAATTATTTATATCGAAAAATATTTTTTGGTCTTTAATTTTAGTTTAATGTGAAGAAGATTGAAAAATTTTGATATTTTATCTTATTTTAAAAATTCATACACTTTTTGTAATTAATATTTATTGTTCGAAACTTAAACCGATATGTAAACCATCCCAAGACGGTAAGGGAAGAGGCAGATAATGGAAGGGGAGAGATATCGACAGGTATCGAAAGAAAGTCTATGAAAGATGTATGTAACTTCATCAGTATGTAACGTAAAAATAATATTCTGAATATAATATGGTATTTGAATTTTATGTTCAAAAGAAAGTCTATTATGCTATTGTTCGGGAATTAAGCCCGAGAAACACTCTCCCAGGTGGAGGGAGGGAGAGGCGGATAGTGGAGAAAGGGAGGTAGCAGCGTAAAATAATACATAGGCAAATTGGCGTGGGTAATGCTGTAAAATGGTGTTTATTTTAACGTATTGAAATATAATGCTGTCTTTAGACATTGTGGTATAAATTTAATGCTGTTACAATTTTGAATTACAAATCTTGAGTTATCTTAATATTCAGACATGAATTGAATACGATACCGCGATATCTTTACGTGAATTTACTAAGCGGACGCAATAGGCAGACGTAAATTGATTCTCACGACGCTTGGAGTGATGTTAAGTGTTATAAAAATGTATGTCGATGTACTCCACACTACAGCAATATTCAAGCGTAACACTCGTGGTTCTTCGCGCCCTTCCTTATTTATCGCGAATGAGTATTGGCGACCACCTTAGGTCGCGCTCGGTTTGTAGCACAGTCCAGAGCTCGTTGCTTCCCTCACAGTGCGTTCCTTGACCTTTCTTGAACCTTGATACCTTGTGCACTGATCGCGGAGAAGCCCTTCACTAATCACAACTTTGTATTGAGAGATAACTGGTCAATGAATCGATACTATGATTCTGAAGACCAAAAGCGGAATCTGCTGCGGCGCCTGAAGCCGTGGTTATTAAACCCTTCACCCTGCTCCTTGCGGGGGAGGACTTTTTTTTTTCAAACTTTATTTTCGACTTTTTCACTTTTCTCGCACATCGATAAGGGTGGAAAATTGGGTGCTTGGTTGACAACTAATTATTCAGTTGTCATTGGTGCCCTTTGACCGTTATTGTTACGGCCCCATTAGGCGGTGGAGGCATCGAAGCGGCAGTCAGCTGTACGTCGGAGCGCCGAATCGGCGCGTAAACCTTGTCTCGACGTTTCGGCCCGTGACGTCACTTGATGTATACACTATACTATAATATGCACCTATGCTGTGATAAACAGTTCGTACGATATTTGGCAACAGGTTTTGTCCGTTATTTTATTACATGCGCCTTGCAGTGCACATGATGGTCATACTGACCATCAACGACCTTTCGAGTACAATGCAAGGATAACTCGACCGTTTCAACTCAAAAATATATACATGAAATATTATTTCAAAATTCGTTTCTCTTTGAGGACATCTGGCAATTGTAAATATAAAAATCATTCTAAGTAAAAAGTAAAGAAACAATATTATTTAGGGATCCTCTTTTTTCTATTCGGTTCTCGAACAGCTATTTTGATAGTAAGTTGTAAATTCAAATGGTTTGATATTAATTTTAATTGAATATCTTGAGTTTTAACGAGGAAATCTTAGCTTGATATTGATAAATAAATGAATTACTTTCCTGTTGTATGGCGAAGTAGTCGCTGTGATGGTCAGTTATACGTTGAACTCCACTTGTAGTTTGATCGAGGTAGTTGATGCGACGATCAGTTGTAAATTGAACGTTACTTCTTCCCCATCGGCCTTACGTCCATTTGTGAATGGACAATAGAATATTTGGCTGCTTGGCAGTGCGATTATTCTAGTTGGCCGCGGTTCGCAGCTAATCTTGATATCCTTCGTCCTATGCCACCAAGTGTTGACTCGCACCTGATAATGGTGTGATTAATTGGATTGTTTTCTTTGATGCAGCAGCGGTCCGTTATAAGTTAGACATTGCTTGCTAGTGTACTCGAAGTCACTCAGGTCCTTGCGGAAGACTCTTGCAATAACTCTTATGTATAAAACATAAAACGTGCAAGTCGGAGGTTGCGTCGAACTTGAAGTTATTCCGGTCTTTGTTGAAGTTATCGATGAAATTCGTTGTTCAAACTTGTCCACGAAAATTTGCTTTGCTGCTCGTGCAGTGTTGTTTTACTGAAATCACCTTGCCTTCCTGGAGATGTATTCGATGTCCAGGTTCTCGAGAGTAGAGGTCGCTATTTTCTTCTAATTGGTAAAAGAAATTGATGAGGAAGGGGTCCTGGGCAGGGCCTAGTGAGAAGAATGTGGCGACTGTTTTACTGTGCCGATTTCGCAGCACTCGATAGTTTTATAATCTTAATAGAAAATGATATTACTCTGCCTGGCAATGAGATATGTGTAATTGTAGCCCAAGACAAAAGGTGTTAATAGCGGTCGGTAAATGATCGTTGAGCGACCCTTGGCAATTATCGCACGAGACAAAGCTTCCCGGTGAACATTTAGCAATCATAAAAATGTTAAAACTTCTAACGAATTTTTCAAATAAAGAAATATTATCATAAGAGGTTCATATGCCATACAGAATCTCGAACAATTTATACTTAATAAACACGTGTATCTTTGTAAATGATTAAATTATTATAAATGGAATATATAATAAATAATATTTGCATAAATATATTACAATTATGTTTATAATGATTGAACACAATGTAAGAAGTGAAGTTACTTTAGATAGTATTACAATCAGATTAGGCGGTGATAAATTTACGACTCATCATTAAGACTGAATATAAATCAATTTTACGTTAACATGACATCCGTATTATAATTTATATCATATTATTGTTAATAAAACCATTTCTAATATTACAAGAAGTATAAAACACTTAATTATAACTTTCCCATAATCCCCTTGACTTTCGCTATCTGCCTTTTCCAACTCTACAGCTTGGGAGAGTTCACACTCTTGTTAATTCCTGAATAGTTACCTTCATATAAAAGTATTATTTAACTTTCAAGAATAGTTAGTCATATATATCCTTTAATAAATAAAAATATTAGATTTGCCATTACATTGTTTATATGTCATTTTATAGATTTCAACATGAGAGTCGTCGTATAGAAGAGTAACAGTTTTTATGACAATGGCTGTGTACATAGTTGTAAATCTTGGTCCTGTTTTCATCAATCTACACCTTATCGGATAATCTTTTTGGTCCAGCACATTTGATGTCACAAAATTTGATATCGATATAATAATGAAATTCCTGGATAGAATGGAATGTATGGATGAACATAATGGATTTATAAAAGATTGTACTCGATTTTTTGAGATGCAGCAAATGGCGCGATACTGAATGAATTTTAAATGTATGAGTAGCTAATAAATATACGGAAGTAGTCCAGGAGCCATCGGTGTCAACTGACGAGCTACTTGGTCGGTTTGGTAAGTTTGCTATGTCATTGAATCCAGTGTAACAAACTTTCCTGGATCGCAGTTATCTTCTGAAGATAGCCATGAGAAGTTAAAGAAATAATAATAATAATGATAATAATAATAATAATAATAATAATAATAATAATAATAAGAACATCCAAATTCAACTCAGTTTGAAGTGGCATAAGTTCGACTAGTTTTATCTACTTTCGTTTCTGTTCGAGATTTCTAGCAGATCGTAGACGTTTCCCAAGAGAATTTTAATTCCTCGAATTTGTCGTGTAAACCTTTCGCCTCTATTTCTCCTTCGTTGTCGAGCTGGAGGTGCGACAATAGAAGAAAGGCATGCATCGATAATAAGCGCGTAGGAACAATGATGTGACACTTTTCCTTCTTCGGGGCCACTTCCACCCCTCACGTAATGGTTTTTACTTGCATCATAAATAGAATCACGGAAGTCGCGAACGCCCAGTATTTCCCGAAAAGAACAACGAGCGATTAGTGAGAACAAGAGCAGTAAGATATAATTGAAAAAATGATACAGTATTTATTATATATATAATTGTTCGGAAAATCCGTATAATAAAGCAACCGTCATTTTGGCGCTGAATAACGTGATTATTAGGGTTTGTGAAATGAAAGTGCGGTATAAATATACGGAACAAAGAGACGTGTAGACCCAAAAACAAAACGGTCATTACTAAAAAGATCTAGAAGAAAAGTACACGTGTAAGTACTATTGCCATCACTTGATCCGGGCTCATCAAAACAAGACGACTTTTGTGTGACCGTATCGGGAAAAGAGCCCGCCTATCGGCATTTAAATCAAGAGGGACAAATGACTCAGTGCACTAATAACAATTGGTGTAACGAAGTTCCGATCGCGGGACCAATAAGAAAATCAAGTCAATTAGTTTCGACGGAGTGGCGTAAAGTCGCGATACGAACTGTGAGGCCAAAGTGAGCCACGCCGTCGAATCAGTGCGGTATTCGTTGTCTTCGAGTAAAGTTCAATGTTCAATTACGAATTCCGGCAGAAGCCGAAACAAGGCAACGAAGATTGGTAGAAGCAACACCGTCCAAAAGATTGAAAGAAACGCACTCCCTCCAGCTGAAGTTACTACGTACCATTCAACTCGAGCGTAGGTAATCAGGAACGGCTGAGGCCTTGTCAGCAATATTCAAAGAGGGAAACCAGCCCTCCCACGCGCGTTAGCGCCTGATTTACGAACTGCAACATCTCACCCCATAGCGGCAAGGTCTGGGACCTCAAGGGCCTAATCGCGCAGTACGTAACATAAAGAACGCTGGGTCAATTTACACTTGAACCTTTCACCATAAAAGAGGTTTGTCACATTCATCTCAGTGTAAACGGGGCTAGGCGGCGCGGCGGATTTTCGAATGCCATTGAATCTTTGTTCAAGCGTTACGGCCATTATTCATTAGCACACAATCACACATACACACACGACAACCACAATAGAACATTTATTATTAAATAAATAGAAAGAGCACACACACGTGTTTAACGATTCAATTAATCCTATTGCCAACATCTATCCTATTATATCCCCACTTCTATACATCAGGGCATGCATATATTAACAGGAGGTGAATTCCCTATCAGTAGGCCTATCAGTAAGATAGAGGATACCTCAACAATAATAAAATCATTCTTTTATTTTGTTCTTTCATATTTATAATTTTTGGCAAGGAAGCTTAACTTAAGTTCGTTGTTATTATTCCTAAAGGCGAGAACTTCTTAAATAAAAGAATCTTATAGGAGATAAGAATCATCGCGAGTTTTTATTTAAATGATTTGTTATTCTCGAATTGCAATAAGTCTTAAATAAGCATCACCCATCGAGGATTCGGCAAGATTAAATAGATATTGAAAATGAAGTTCAAAGCTAATTAAAAGGAGAAACTAACGTCCGACCAGCTTCAAGACACACCTGTTCAATTTTGGTTTATTTGTTAACATTTATCTTTTCATTTATTATTATCAATAAATTCACCACGGATTATATTTATTCATTAATTTGTACTTTTACATTTTTCTATCTAGCGCTCCTCTTCCACTATCTACTTCTTCCCTCCTTTCATTTGAGAAGTTTTTAAAGACATACGGAATTATTTCCAAAACAGTCTCTTTTAGTTTCGCAATCAAAAGGCCAAGAATGACCTAAACCTATGACCTTTTGCGTAATTGAATAGTTCGTGAATAGATATTATGAGTATTGGGTCGACAGTTTATTGAAAATATATTCTCTGGGTAGTGCTGTGCTTATCATGCGTACTTCATATGTGTAACCGGATGCACATTTACATGCATGCTAAGGAAATATAGCAGTGTTAGGCAAATGAATGGAGGTTATGAGTTACACATAATTTCACGATTGCCTAATGTTTTAAAATGTATAAATAACGTAAAGGGTGTATGAGAAGTCACAAAAGAATTAATAGTAGTTGTTTGAGATTTCCAGAATATAAAATAGGTTTACTAACAAAGCTTCAATTTTTAGAATATTTTCCTTCGACTTTCAGCTCTTTATTTCCTGTTCGTTGCCAAGCTATAAAGCGAACGATAGACAAAAGGACAATCAGCCAGTAATACGTACAGCAATAAACAATAGTATGACGCTTCTCTTTATTCGTGATTAATCAAAATTCAGTGACAAATTTTTGATCATGTAAAATTCCACTCACCACTTGACTGTTTTTATTCAAAACATAAATAGAATTTCAGAAGCCACGAAAGGCCGGTCTTCTCCAATGATTAGTAAGAACAAGAGTGTAAGATACAGATATAGAAGTACTACAAATTAAAAGTGATTATTTATGGGGTTTAACTAAATCTAAGATATAGATATAGAATATAGATATAGAATATAAAAATAAGATATAGATATAGAAGTACTACAAATTAAAAGTGATTATTCTGAAGTAAAGTAGTTCCCTTTTATCTTAGCATTCATAATAATAATCTTGCAAAGGAGTTTATTTAAGTAAGTAGTGATTTTTGCATAAAGCAAAAATTTTTATAATTCTTACTTAAGGTAAGAATAAACAAGATAATAATCTTGCATAAGAATTTATTTGAGTAAGTAGTTATTCTTGAATCAAGCAATAATATTTAAAGAATAATTCTCATATAAGGCAAGATTAAATGAATATCGTAATCTTGATTCATGCTAATTTAAAGAGATACTCAAATGCGTTTATGTATGTAAATACTTACATTTGACGGATGCTTTGACGGAGAAGCAAGTTCTAAGTTCTAAGTTGTACGCCATTCTAAGTTGAAGTCCGTCTTGAGTAACTAAACCAGTGTTCGGAATTTCTCCCGTGTGTTTTTTCTCCCCCACATGGAATCAGGAGATACAGATAGCGAAAGGTGAGGTGATTGGAATAGATGTTATTTATTGAATAAATATTGTTGTAAAAGGCTAAAACGAAGTTTATTGAACAATAAATATATGAAGAAAATGCGTTATAAATACAGACTGTGGTTGAATGTTTGCTTGTAGAAATGAATGTAGAACTATTGAAATGTAGATGAAGGTTGATGAAAGCAGTGATGAAAGAGTTGACGTAAACAGCGATCTGATCCAAGTAGTC
>JAPYYT010003453.1:0-12815 GCA_030522565.1 Ceratosolen corneri | reverse complement strand
CCCCCTCCTCCCCCGTCAACCCCAACAACCGAGGCGCGCGACACTTTTAATCCGGCGGGCTTTGTTAACCCGTGCCGAACAAAGAGACTTTCCCAATTGATTGCTCTCGCCTAGGCTCAAAAGACCTTTCCGAATAGTAGATTTCGGCCGAGCATCATAAGACGTGCGCCACTCTCCACTGTTTGCTCGACTCAATAGTTGTTGTGAGCTAATAATGCCCATTTACGATCTCATTCCCCGTCCCTTTCAATCTTGTCACTGTTTAACCAACTTCTTCGACAATCTCATCCTCTCTCTTCCCTCCTCATTTTGCTTCGTTTTTTTTATTATCGTATGTGTTTTATTAGCTTAGGCTTATTTGGAATTCTGTGGGAATTCTGATCTTACGTTTTATCGCCCACCACAAGATATTGTAAGGTAACGCGTGCTTTGCTTATGCTTTTCTCAAAGCATCTTATTACTCTGTCTATTGAATAGAGTGGAAATTTTCAGGCCGTATAGTGAAAGACAGCATGCGCATGAAGAGTGCGATAATTTTCCGTTTTGTTGGCGTCGGCGTATCTAAATTTTTGTGGTACAATGAGAATTGTAGGGTAAGATAAAGGAAAATGTATGCGTAAAAGTAGCGACCAGTGCGACATAATGATTTCACTGTAGCAGAGGTAAAAAGGAACAGTATTTGTGTCATTGCACAAAGACATGCAAAACTGGAAATCGATTCTCTCACACTTTTTTTTTTACTTCTATCGGAGAAAAAATTAATTTCCTAAATAAAATAGCATTAACGATTAATCAAAGCGTAATTAAATTCTAAGTCACTCAAGTGATTTATCTTAATAATCAGCAATATATATATATATATATATATACATGTGTTCGCTTACAAATTATATTAAATAATTAAATGGAAAGTCTAAAAACATGGAATAAATAGGTCAACCAATATATTTAATTAAAATATTTTAATTATCGTAATATTTAGTCTTTGAGAATGAAAAAATACAACTCTGAGTCTTTTGAGAATAAAAAACAATTTTAATTGAGTTTATTCCATTATTATTTACGCATTCGCGAAGCATTATATACTTTTCAAGAGAATCTAACGCGAAATGATCCTAATTTGACGGAAATTTGTATAAAAGAAATTCTTGCAGCTGTTTTGCATAAATATTATTAGCATTTTGTCATCGTAACCATAAATTATACAATATTAAATAATAATTTATGGTAATACTAGTAGTTTAATTATTCAACGATTTGTATCAATACGACGGACATTTATAATAATAGTGCAAGCCGAGCAAATTAAATAACATTTTAATTTAAAATTGATGCTTATCAAGCTATTTCGCATTCTGTACTTTTCATAAAAGTTACGTCCGATACATAATTTTTTTAATGGTCGTTCTAATCCTACAATGCCTCGGACAATTATGCGTCCAAGGTGTTGGACACGAGTAATCGAAGGACCGTAAAATTCAAATTTAATCCAAGACTTTCAATGGAATTCTTAGTAATATAATTTGTGAAAAAGTGGATCTAGATGGCAGTGCTAATAATATAAGGAATAATGTGAGAAGAAGAAGAAAAAAAGTTCACGATAATAGAAGACACGTCGCACAATGAAGAGTATATAACGGCTACTTTATCAAAACTTGCCTTCCATAAGGAAATTAGGAAAACTTGGTAAACCAGCAGGGCGGAAAGTAATTCAAGGCTCCTAAATAAATCAAAGGAATGTCGAGCGATGAGAGCTATAATATAGCAAAGAAAATTGCTACCCACATTTTCTCGTTCTGGCTTATAAGTATAAATATCGCACGAGGAGGGAGACTTCATTTGTCGCTCGAATGCAATGAGCATTTAATCATTAAAGCCGACAACAAGTGGAGCTCGGCTGCTGTAGAGGCGACTGTGCGCGAGCTCACCAACGGCCAAAAGGCGAAATCTTGGGCTCCGGCAATGAAAATTCCTCGCGGGAGCGGAAAAATGAAACGAGCACCACCATCCCCATTAGGCTCGGCTGATGCTTTGGGAAAAGCATCGAGAGCGGCCAAGGAAGGAGATAACCAAGCGCGAAGCAGATGGAGAGATACGCCCTACTGGCAGTTCGGGGAAGCCCAGATCAGAAGCCAAATCCGCGGGAAGCAACTCTCTCGTAAGTCGCCATTGTCACGAGGACGTCGGTAATTGCCGATACGCGCTAATCGAGGTAATCACTCTGGCCCACCGACTGGAGGATGGAGGAGAGAGAGAGAGAGACTTGGCACTGCGAAATCGCCAAGTCTTCTCACTCTGTCTGGCGGGCGCTCTTAACGGCCGGGAATGGCAGACGATGCCCGGCCAACTCAACGTGCCATTTTCCTCCGCAGCAGTTATCACGGCAATAACATCGGCCCTTCGGCTTATCCGTAAGAGTAGTTTAATAAGCGTTCGCCGTCGTTTAATTTATTGTCCCATTGTTAGTGGGCGATGCCGTTATAGTTGCGAGCTACCAAAAGCGTTTCTTCCTTTTGTTCGGGCGATATTTCATTTTCGCGCGAATAAAAGTGCCAAAGCTCTTCCAGCCGGGGCTTACGTCAAACGGTATCAGCGAGCGCCAGCATTTATTAAATGCCCCGGGAGCTAATATTTATCAAACATTGTCCCCGTTCAAAGGATAAATATAACGAGTGCTCGCCACCCTGCCCAGCCATGATGTTAATTAATTCACGGGACTCTAATTGTCCGCGCCCGGTGACGCAACCCGGCGCGGCCATTTTCACATTTCTAATTTGCCGATCGACCTTCACCCTTACACACGCTCCGCGATATTAAATTAGAATTCGAATCGGGCAATACTTCTCGAGAGCTCTAATTACAGAAATTAGGCTAATGCCGGATGATTATCTCCATTCTATGATGCTACAACAACAGCGCCGACGCATATTACTGAGCCTCATTAGTGAGCATTTCACCAATACGGCTGTCCTTTTTTTTTTGTTCATTAGATTCCTCTATTTTCAGGATGTGCTTTAATCGCCGGTTGATCGATGACCAACGACAACTGCGAAATAGCCAGTGTAAATAGCGCTCTTGCAATTCTCAACCGAAATAGCATTGAGGCATTTTGTCGATGACTGCATTTCATGAGTACTCGCTAATTATAAAATGAAAATTAGAAAATCAAGAGTATTAATACATTTATAAGCTGAACGGGGCGATGAAAATTATCGCTGACGCATTCCAACACTTCTTTCTCGTTGAAATATTTCAATAATCTTCTGCGCTCCTTCCCCAATACCAATAATACCGGTCATCCTACTACTTTCCAACTAAGCAATGCCACATTTGCCCTGAAGAAGCTGCTTCCTTCGCTTCTATCGGAGCAATTTATTATATAGCAATCTATTGGGCTAATATTCATTACGACCTTTACATTCCGAAAACTTTTTTCACTACTCTTAAATGCGACATTATCCAAAAGCCTAACTTCCCACTCGTCGCTCATTTATTGAATGTTGGGTTATTAATGTCTAATCGTTCATTATTATGCAAGCGATGTAGTATCGCAATAAACGTAAAATGTCGAGTTTATTGGCATTGCCATGGAAATCGAGCGGCCACGAATTAAAGTGTCACGTATAAAGCTTTTAACGTATGCCGGATAATCGTGTACTCGAAGATCTTGCTCAAGCCAACATAAAATATGTGCTTAACGGCCACAAAGTCCCTCCAAACTATTCGTTCCTTATGCAAAGAAGTATTGCAAAATAATCGGCTTTTTTCTTTGGTAATGCCTTGGTTTCTCCGACTATCGAATCTGGCTGAATGCACTGGCACGCCGAGAAGAATTTTTCCAATTCTCGCTGACAATTATGAGAAGTGTGCGAAGAATGAGAATAACCTGGCTTCTTTGCATGCTTAATAATCATTTGAATATACGCAATCGGCGCATTTCCCGCTTTGTTATAAAACATTCTCTAATGGAATGTGCACAAGTCCGAGAGAGAGAGAGAGAGAATGGAGTACATGAAAAGATCTTGTCTTAATCTTCATTCAATAAAAGTCCGAGCAATTCTCTCATAGTGGCGTACCAAGCCAAATAGATCGTCGATACTGCAAAAGTGCACGAAATTTGTGTGCGAATTTTGCAGTGCTGCGATGCGCAAAAACGACGACGACATAACGTAAAGGAGTGCGATGGCGGCTAGCGACGTTTTATTACATTCATCGATAGAGAGAGAGAGAGAGAGAGAGATGGGAAAGTAAAGGTACGAATTATTGTGCGCGAGCCCAAGGATTTTGAGCTAATGCCAGCAAATATTTAATACCAAGTAATGCAACGGATAACACGAGTGACTTGATTTATTATTAATTTGTATTGTTAATAATATTAAGCAAAATCTTGTGTATTTTCATTAATTCTTTAAAATGAATTCTAATTGATGAAACGAAATTCGATGTACAACAGATTAAATACCATTCCAATTGTCAAAATTTATATTATTAAACATTGTTCAATTCGTATTTGTCGTATTACTCAATGTAATTGCGTTGTATTGAATAAATTAATAGAAATGTTATGCTTTAGCTAATCAAGAATTATTATATCATTGGTCAATATTTATTATACGTCTTATTTACACAGATGACTTTTAATAATTTTTACCATAGGCTTATACTAAGTATACAAGATAATAATTTTATAATTATTATAATTTAAAGAAAAGTTTATTTACAAAAATGAATGCATATGAATTTCGTTCAAATATGCATTAATAGTGTAGGGACTTTCTTTTTTAATTTATTATAAAATTAACTTAATTGATATTTTTAGCTTCGAAATAAAAGTATAAAGTTTTACTTATGAAATGAAAATACTTGGGCTTCTATCATTATTTATAGATTCGTAATATTAGTTGGCGTTTATTTATATATTTAAATTGCAATTTAGACAAAGTATTTATTGTTTTTATGCATCATCAATAAAATTTCAAGACAATTCGAAATTTAATAGATTTTCTACTTTGATCTACACAAGCCACTTGGTCCATTGCCTTATAATAATGTCGCATTCTTAATATATTTTTTAAACATTTTAAAACGTGAACTATTGTACATCTACGCCATTATAATAAACAATCGAGAGCGTTGCCGAAAGTATCTTCTCAATTGTTAAAATAATGATTTGTCGGCCTTGTACTTGTATCGCATGCATTCAAATCAAACATTTTTCGCTCGTCAACATTCATCGGCCCATTAGTCTAATATAATAAGCTCCGATTCTTTCCTATTAACTAATTAAAAGCAACCTAATATAAATAAACGAAACCGGGAATACGAGTGTTTTTCCTTTTTATTTATTTTTTTTTTTTTTTTTTTTTTATTCCATTACGACCATACGCATTAAGAGACACCTGAAAAAGCTCCAGAGCAAGGTGACTTTTTTATTAACTTTGGCTCATCGAAAACGTCACCACACAGTCTCGATAAATTGATCATTCACATACTATCACTTCCTCGAAGAACTAAACCCAATTACCGAGCCAGCAACAAAATAAATATGCATCCAAGACCGGATCGACAACCCGAGAAAAGGATACCTTATCCGAGCCATTAACATTAATCCCCCCTGGATCCTTCGTCCACATTAATAACTCGGCTCTTGGCGCCTAAAACCCACCTCCCCCCCACGAGACTGAAGACATCGTCGGAAGAGGAAAAGCTGGCGGCGCCTCCAGCCCCCGAAGCGACGGCCGAGCTCGCGAGACCGCTTCGGCATTCCCTACGACGCAATCCCCGTTACTCGGAACTAAACTGCGCCACCGCGTTATCGGGCATCCGGGTCGCGAGGAGTCGCGTGCGCCTCTCCGGTCCCGTTTCCATCCGAGCCTCCCCTCCCACCGGCTCCGCGCGTAATCGCCCCGTACCCCCGCTCCTCACCCCGCCCCCCCTCCCTACCGCTGCCCCGGTAAGAGCGAGAGGCTGCGCGCGTGCCGGATTCCTCGGGACCAGATATGCGCCGACGAGCCTCGTGGCGAATCGATTGACTCCTGGACTTGTTTGCCGCTCTCGCGGATACCGCGCGGACTTTCAAACGCGCTACCTGGTCGCGTGGCCGAGCGCCCCTCGCCCACGTGGTACCGCGCTCCCGTACGGGAGGCATTAAGGCCCCACTCGACTGTCCCGGGTTAGCTAGGTGATGGGCCTGGTGGCGGTCCGGCAAGGCACCGCACCGAAATAACGAATATTCCCACTTGTACGCAATTCGCTTTAATGGAACATTCACAGCCTCAGCGCTGCGCCAAACTATTATTCATACTTTGTAAAATAAGCAAACGTGAAAAAATGCAATGTCCCGTCCAATTATAATCGAATCCGGTGAAAGACTTTAATTTATGCTGGGCAAATGAAAATTTCTATGCTAATGCTGCTGCTATATTAAATGTTTGATATTGAAAATTGGCGAGGAGTGCATTGGACTGGTAATAATGTGGATTTTATGCGAAGACAATGAAGTGGCTTGACAAATTGTTAGTCCGTAATGTGTACATTTATCGTGTCACGATTAATTTTTTACGTTAATTGGGATGTCAATCGATATGTGGCTCGAAACTTTTATATATACATATATATATATATATATATATATATATATATATATATGTATGTATGTATATATATATGAGGGAGCCTTTATTTATTATGATGCAGTTACTAAGGTACATTACATTATAGACTTTAGCATTATTATTATTTTTGTTTATGTCGTAGCCGCTGTTATTATTCTTGTCGTATAGAATTGAAAACAGTTTTTATCTTAGGAAGCTGCCTCCTCAAAAGTTTATTATTTAGATTTCTACGGCCTGATACAAGACGACATAATATAAGAATTATTTATATATATATAAATAAAAAAGAAAATTGGTATTAAAATTCTTTAACCGGTGTCTTTTTCAAGTCTTTAGTTAGAAAAACGTTAGTAATGTATTGCCTTGGTGTAATAATTATATAATGATATTTTAAACTTTTGTTATTGATAAAAGTTAATTTTCCCAAATATTTCATTTTTATTTCAGACGCTCGGTGTATGTATCTCATCATTTCGTAATAAATCAAATGATACAAAAGTAGAATAAGCGTTCTTTCAATTTAGAAAAATATTTTTCATTAAAAAAACTTAATTATTTAAATAACTTTTCACACGACCTTTTGATCTTATTTGACTCTAATTGTACAAAGGAATGTTCTTAAAGTAATAGTAATACGCCATTATATCCGTTAGAAATGCAATGTAAAGCCAATTTAATATATATGAATGTATATTTACGTGTGCACGTGTGTGATGTCTTGATTAAATAAATCGAAAATCACGGGACGCAAAGGCTTGAGCGAGATTTTTCGAGAAACCAATGAGACTTTGGCTAAAATAGAAGAAAATTAAATAATAATTAACTTTTACGAATTGATAATTAATACTGGCGTATAAATAAACGACGAGGCCTATACAAATATTGTGAATTTTTTTTTTTTAATGAACTACTTCTTTAAATATTGCGCAAAAAGAATTACACAAATTGGATATATTGAGCTAAAAGAGAACCACTTGAAGTTTACTTTATTACGCAAAAATATAAAGCTTCTAAATATTTAAAGTACTATTTTAATTGCTCAAATATTTGATAAATTTGTTGAAAATGTCTATTTACATTGACATCCATGTAATTTAGAAAATACAATTCAGCTTTATGTAAATATTTTTTAGTGATATTCATTTCAAAAATATCCATTTAAATATCATAAATCCTTGTTTGTGCAATTTAGGTTTGTATTATATTTGCTAAAAATTTATTGAATAACATAAATATCATATGTATTTTTACGAATGACAAGCACATTTTTGTACCATATTATATCATTATTTTATCCATACGCTGATGCAGATATTTTTTCTTTTTTTTCTAATTCATATAAATAGATTCTAACATTTATTTTTTAGATCAAAATAACAACGCCTTATTACTGTACTCAATACTATATAATACAATTCGTATTTTTAAGCTCGAATTTCTGTTAATATAAACAAATTTTACCGTATACTTATATAAATGTGTATTCTAATAACACAATTCTTGCGTAATTATATTATAAATATAAATATTTCACGGCAAAATGAAAATACTCAATACTATTTTAATTCAAATGTATTTAAACATTGACGTATTACTTGTCAATAATTGTACTATTACAATATAGAACATTCGTAAGTAATTTATTTTAACCGATCTGACCATAATACTAATCGACATTTATTATATTTTCGTCGATCAATCACTTCATTTATAATTCAATGTTACTTCACAGGATTAAAAATTTTCTTTTTTGTAATTTTATAACTCTTCGTCTACGCAGGCGCGCACGCACACGCATACATAGAAAATTATCCTGAGCGTACTGTTTTCAATTTGGAAAAGTTCGAAATAATCAACAAATCTGCATTTACCTTCTAAGTATTTGGTGTTTCTATGAATTTTACGTTGCAATAGCCATAACCCAATTCGTACAGCATAATCCTTTTATTAATTTATAGATTAAGTTAAAACGAGCATAAGTATTTAAATTTTTTAATAGATAATTTGCGCGACTATAATAAACTCACGTAAGATAGGATGAGGAAAATGTAAAAAATTGTAAAATTGAAGGAGGATTTGTTGGTAAATGAAAAATTCATTGTTTATTGTTGTTAACAAAAATTTACGTACCATTTGAAGTACGAATTTTAATATTGTTCAATTATTTATTTGTATGATATTTAATAATTATTTTTTTCATTTATTAGTGCTGATAATGATTTTTAAAATGTTATTAATTAATATCTTCGTATTATATGACATTTTTACGGCTCATTAATTGACAGATTATATAAAAGAAAAAGCGATGAAATTCAGAAAGAACTATAAGTTTAATATATTATGTGGCTTGGAGAAGTTTGTTTTATCATTAAAAATTAACAATATTTGATTTTCTAATTACATAATATTCCTTTGTCACGGCAAATAATTAAAATCAAATAAATCACACTCTCCATGTACACTGCGTATTGTAATGCACTGTATGTAATATTGTAATAATTTGGTAATCGAGTTTCTTTCTCTTTTTTCATTTGATTCGAGTGCCATTCAATTTTACATTGCATGTCATTTAATTTTATATATAATACAAATTTCATATATTAAAGATTTCATAATAAGTATGCAAAGTATAAAATTCATTGTACATTAACTGTACGAGATATGATGTCATAAGGCAGGATGAATGTTATTGTTAAAGCAGAAGAGAAGAACTAATTATTATTCTATTAGTATGGAATATTTGGAGTTAATATATTTTAATTATTAAGATTTTCAAAGTTCTGGTTTGGTGATTTAACGTGAAATAAAAATTTCTTAATTTTCAACGTGAAAAGCTCAAGAGATTATTTTATCTTTTATTATTTTTATCTTTCAATTTTATACACTAAAATCCAATAACTATTAAAATACATTTTTATTGTAATAAACAACTAAATTATTCTGATTGAAGAATTTGAATTTCCAAATATCGGGCATTAATTAATTAATTGCATCCAAACTTTTAAACTAATAAACGTATGAATATTTAAATATTTTTCATTCAATATATTCAATTAATAGAGAAATTATGTAAAATGTGATTTTTTTTATTTCAAATTGGAATTGTCATACTAAATTGTTATTTTAATTAATAATGAAAGAAGGAATGTAATATGAAATGTAAATTTATTATTAAAAAATGTCTAATCAGTTGCACATGAGCCAGTAAAATTTTACGCTCGCAATCACGATTAATAGTACTATTATTATTGTTATTATTGTTATTATTGCTATTATTATTGTTATTGTTATTATTGCTATTATTATTGTTATTGTTATTATTGTTATTATTGTTATTATTAATCATTGAATTGTTAAGGTTTGCTTGTATGCTCTTGTTAGTGTATATAAAACTATTTAGATAGGCTTAGTAAAGAAGATAAATGTTTAATTGTCCAAAATAATTTTTAAAAATTCATTGCTACTAGATACACGAATGGAAAACTATAATTTTTACCTATAATTTTCAATAAGACTGTTCGAGTCCAACATGCTAATATTAATAGTAATAATTAAAATGTTCCCTTTAATGTATCAATGTCCATTTAATGTATATTGCAAAAAGTTGATTGTCATCGATGTACATTAATATTATAATATATTATAATATTATAATGCATATATTAATATATTAATATCGTAGTAATATTCGCACATAATAATATGAGTTAATTGTCAAGTATTTTATTGATATAATGTTTCGTGAACGTTGTATAGTAATTCGCAAGGATTAGAAGCTCGCGAGTGCATTAATGAGGAAAACCTTCATTGTCATTTATTCGACAAATCGCAAAAGTCACTATTGGCAAATGAATTCATCGTCTAGCACAATGAAAAGCCTCCCAACATACCAATATCATATAGAAAGTATCAAAGACATAATTGACGTGTAAAAAAAAAATCTTTAACTTCTTTTTCACGGAAATGTAGGATATGCGTCGGGTTGTTATTGAGAACAAACGTACATTGAAGGAAATAGTTTCGTTCAAGACTTATTAGGTTTTGCTAGAGTAGAAACGAGCGTTAAATCACTTATTATACTTGGGTAATTACATAGTGTTCGATGCCAATAAGAAATCCACCTCGCAAACCAACTTGTCTCAATCTTTACCAACTATTACTCATTACGCGAAGTAAAAAGAACATTAACCACAAGGCATTATTATTACGTTCTCATCTACGCATTTCTTGCATCGATATTCCGCAACATTAGACACAGAAGCACGAGAATAATAAGCAAAAGCACAGGAGGAATCCCATTGGCAATGAAATGCAGTTTATATATATATATGGCTTTTACCATTGAGATGAGCATTATTCTACCACGGCCTGACAATCGACAATCGAGGATCCCATCCTCCAAATTTCCCTCAACATTTCACCTACAAACTTGTCAACGCTCGCCCAGGCATTCCGCAACGGCCGCGCGAGATGAAACGAGTCCGCGTCTTGGGGACCTCGACCAGCTCTCTTCCGCCAACTCTTCCACTCGGCCCACGACTGATTAATTTTCTCTCTCTCTCTCTCTCTCTCTCTCTCTCTCTCTCTCTCTCTCTCTCTCTCTCTCTCTCTCTCTTCCCGATCGACGTAACGAGGGAGTAACGCGGCGCGGGCCACTCGGAAGTTCACCACTAGTCGCGACGTCGAGCGCAGCCTCTTCAGCGAATCAATCGAATCAGCGCAGCAATCGACATCCGGTCGCCCTTAGCGCGCCTACAGGAGTTAGAGGTGGAGAATTAATTCTCGCACGATTCCGCGGAACTTTTGATCCCCGATTATTCGTAAGCGCGGCCGAGAAGCCCTCATTGCGAGGAGGGACGCTCGTCGGGACTTGCACTGATTGCTCCTCCCTCAATTCCCTCAACATTTAATTCGTTTTCGCATCATGAGACGAGCTCGCCGCAGATGCAGCGCGTCACCGAGCGCTTTTCGAGCAAAATTCCCCGCCCCCGCGTTGCGAAATAATTAGATGGGAACGAGCTGGCGTATGGCCATTCCAGATGGCGAACTACGATATGATAAACTAGGCTCTTACGCTCCTTTTATTGGCAATCGATGTGGCGAGATCCGAATTACCAAAAGTTGAAAGTAGAAATAGACGCGAGAGGAACCAAACGCACTGGACATTACGTATGCGCAATTAGACTGGCATTGTAATTAAATCGTAGATTGGCTGCCTTATGTAACCGCCGCGACAATTGCTCATTAATATCAGTAGCGACGAATTATTGCAGGCCCGACGACGACCAAACGACTTGAGCGAGCCGTGGCTCGCTAGTCGTTGCGCAGCGGAAGAGTAATAATATATTCGTCTCTACAATAATCTAATAAGACACCCATAAGCGGATCATTTCCAAATAAGCGCGAGGTGATGGCTAAACCGTCCGTCCGTCCCTGCTTCTGCTCCGCTAATTCAAACGATGAGCCTCCCCAGGGCACTCACACACACATGTGCGCGTCGAGCGAAGCCTGCTGCGCCCAATGGCACACTGAGACGCTGAGTAGCGAGTGGGAGCAAGTCTCCGGTAAATGAGGAAAGCATGGGAGTGTGGTGTAAGGCTAATAATAATAATGGTCCCTCGCTATCGAATCGATTGTCCTGCAATTAGTCATTGGCCCAGGCATACACCCTCGCGGCCCTCTAATTAACACCGAGCACGGTGCCGAGCAATGCATGCGTGTTACATTATTACTTACGTCGCGGCAGCCTCGCCGTACCCACGGCCTCTGATTATCTCCGCTCGCAGCCGAATTCCTAAAAATCTCCTCGAGCTTATCTCGTCCCGCTTATCCTCATCGCGCACTTACCGGCCCATGTCGCCGACTCACTGACTCTCCTCCCCGGCAGAGCGACTCGCGCCCTCGCGGACCTCCTCCCACCCAACATCGCCCTCGCGGACCCGCCGCTCTCCTCCACCCAAACCCAACCACCACTCGGCGAGCCCGGCCCGCACCTGGCCGATCCCGATCCTCACTCGCGCGCGCGCGCGCCCTCCCTCCCTCTCTCTCTCCCCCCCGACCTCTTCTCGCCCTCTCGACGAGGCTGCGCTGGCCCGACCGGCCGATGTGTTCACCTACCGCTACCGACGAACGAGCGACGCGGACAGTATCGTCTTCTTCCTGTGTACGCGCGAGCGCGTGTATATCCCATCTGCCTGCCTG
>JAPYYT010003451.1:0-12712 GCA_030522565.1 Ceratosolen corneri | reverse complement strand
TGTTCCCCCCAAGCTAAGCGAATAAATCAAGCACCAATTCCTATAATATCGCCGTCGTCTCAAATTGTGAAATTACCGAATACTGGAGCTGTATTGGATGGTTCAGCGAGTAAAGATGATGATAAAATTAATTCCTATCACTGGGAATTACAGCAGGGTCCTATTGGATATCAACCGAGCCTTGTCGATACACCAACACTTCAGTTAAATAATCTTATTGCCGGGAATTATACTTTTAAGTAGGTATAATTTAGACTATTCAATTACTTATAATTATTACTTCTTTTGTTGTGCATATCCAATATTACGCCAATGTTTTAAATAGTAATTCAGTAATTTTGCAATTTAAAAAATGTCTTATTAATCTAATTAACGCAAACATCCACCGAAATATTTATTCGTAATTACATACTTTAGCATGCTCGATAGGTTTTCAATCATTTTAAATAAATAATTTACACTACTAGTCTACTATTATTCTCGTCCGTGTTAACTATAACAAATGTCATAATGAATTTAGGATAGATTCGCATCATTTTCTACATAAACAAATTTTTCAGATTAACGGTCTTGGATTCGAATCACGTGACAAACTTTACAACAGCTAATATAACAGTTTTGAAAATAACTGATTATCCACCAAGTGCAAATGCAGGTCAAGACATAATAATTTACTTGCCTCAAAACACTCTTACGCTTAATGGTAACTTGAGCACTGACGATAGAGGAATCGTCGGATGGGAATGGACAAAAAGTCCATTTGATGAAAACAAAGCTGTTGACATGCAAAATACAAGAACGCCGTATTTACAACTTTCAAACTTAGAAGAAGGGATCTACACATTTGTGCTTAAAGTTATTGACAATGCTGAACAATTTTCAACCTCGGCGGTGCACGTGTTCGTAAAACCACCCACCAATCGGCCACCTAAAGGTTCCGAAAAGCCTTCTTTATTTATTAATTTACGCAGAACTTCGTTCTTATAAACTAAAATAATTTTGTAGCTGATGCCGGAGACGATATTACAATTGCACTGCCAAGAACAGAGGCTGTTCTTAATGGCTCCAGAAGCAAAGACGACTTTAAAATAGTTTTGTATCAGTGGGAAGAAATTGAAGGCCCTAATAAAGTAGTGTTCACATCGGCTAATAAGTCTGTTACAAATGCCACAAAATTAACGAAAGGAGATTATTCGTTTAAATTGACCGTTACAGATGATAACGGTAATAAAGACTCTGATTTCATGATACTTAAAGTGACACAGAGTAAGTTACAAAATTTATTGCAGTAAATTCGAAAAACATAAATTTCATAGCCAATGAATAGAAATGAACTATTTACAGTTAAAAATGCACCGCCCATAGCTAATGCTGGCGGAGATTTTACTGTAATTGCGCCTATAAATGCTCTTATAATAAACGGTTCGCAATCAAGTGATGATTTAAAAATTGGACAATGGTTGTGGACTAGAGATTCCATAAGTTTAGCAATCGGAAATGTTATTGAAGGAAGTGACAAGTCTCCAATTTTAATGGTAATATATTCTAATTACATATCTGTTAATATCTTATTTACGTGAAGTATTTATACGTCTGCATAATGAATCAGTAAATTAATTAAAATCAGTCGATTTTGTATCTACGTACATTGGCTTTCCTAATTAAATGAATTGAATAATGCTTAAATAAAAATTATAATTGCAATTTCAATAGGGATGATTTTAGCCATTAATACAAAAATTAATTAATCATTAGAGATGGAATATTTAATAATTTTATTCATTTAGGTAACAGACGTGGTTCCGGGTCGTTATGTCTTCAGGTTAAAAGTTACAGACGATCAAGGATTAAGCAACGAAGACACTGTTTCAGTAATAGTGAAACCAGGTAAAGAGCAATTGTTATTATGGTGATTGAAACGAATCTTTAATTTAACCAATATATTTAACATTATCTTTGCAGACATACAGCTTCTTAATTTAGTAGAACTAACGTTGAATGTTAGGGCTCGTTTTTTAACCCAATCTCAGAAAGATTCGTTACTAGTTAAATTGCAAATGCTACTTCAGGAAGAAGCTTCGATTATTGTTCGAAATATAAGAGCAGAGCCTCATACAGGGCGAGTAACTTTAATTTTTTATGTTGAAAAAAAGGATAAATCAACAATGTCAGGCCCCGAAGTAGTTGATAAATTGAAGGAAAAACTTAGACAAGATTCCGGGATCTTACAATTGTCAGTAACGAATTTAGAGACTGCTATTTGTCAAAACAACTGCTCAGGTGAATAAAAATATATTTAATAGAATAGAAATTAGATGGAAGAAAATTATATATGAAAAATCTTGTTTTAATATTCATATCAATTTTTGTCTTAGGACATGGAACATGTAATCAAATAACTAGACGATGCATGTGTGAAGCTTTTTGGATGCAAAATCTTGTTCAATTCTATTTCAGAAATGGAGATTCCAATTGCGGTAAGTTATTTTTATAAACACAATCTAAACTCTTGAGAAGATTGAGAAAATTTTGAAAAAAGTTAAAAAGATTATTATTTCTAAAATTATTTTAGTTAAAGCAATAACTGACTATGATAAACAAAAGATTGGCATAAATTTTGTATGCAAATTCACATGAAATTTCAAGATTAGCTATATTACAAATTATGAAAATGAAATATTTTGCTTCTTAAACTTACTATTAAAAATAATAAACACTATATATATTTATATAATGTGTTTAATTTTATACATAATTAATAATTTCAATATCGCATTCCAATTGTTTCTAATTATAATATTGTTTTGCGATTTTGTAGAATGGAGCATACTATATGTAATCATAGCTTTGCTATCTTTGGTGATTTGTTGGATTGGATTTATTTGGGGTTTATTTTGCTTTTGTCAAAGGATATGTTATGGCAAACGTCGACTTTTACGGCCCAAAAAGAAACCGACTCGCTATTCCTTACTAAAACCCGAGACTGAAAATGGAAACACAACATGTAATTATTAAATGTTATTTATGCTTATAGAAATTTATTTATTCTTATAGTTATTCAAATTTTGTTATTAAATATTTATATTTTAAAAGTTTCAGGGCCAAAGTGGTCAAACCAAATGGTCTTATCGGAATCTGATTCAGATTCAGACAATGTAATGTTTGATAAAAGTAAAGGGAAAAGTAACGGCAATTTACAGAAGTTTGATCACAAATTGAAAACAGATGAATTTTGTTGAATTTTCAAACACCTTCAGATATTTTTAGCAATAATATTCTGTAAAATTTTATAAAGCTCTAAACGCTTGTTATGAAAAAAAAAATTAGTTTTACAATTAATGAAATATATTTCTTATAGAAATACGATTTTTTAGCTTTTTGACATGTTTTTCTTAGTGTATGAATTCATAACTAAGATATAGTTATGAAGTTTCAAGAATATACGTTTAATACCTTTATAATGAAAAAATGTGAAAGTTCAAATTTACTAGTAAACTGATATTTAAAAAATTAAAAAATACTGTAACAAAATGAAAATGAATTTTTAAAGGATTGAAGTCTTTTAAAGCTTTTTTTGATTATTTTCTTTAAGACTTTTTAAGGCGTTAGCTTATATTAATTTTATAAAAAAAGTTATTTTGAGATTCTCAAGTTAATATTTGTATGACTAAAAAGAGAAAAGGACTTGAAGCTTATATTATTAATGCTTGTCAAGTGCTTGAACGTGGTCTATAATTTTTATTTAATTATTAGTGTAACAATTAGTGTAACAATGTTATTATTGAGATAATAATAAATACAGATCCACGTGTTTTGAATTTAAAATATGCTTTGAAAGAAAATTTTTTATTTGCATATGTACAATCTGGCTCTTGAAAAATATGTTTGTAAAATTAAAATTTGATATTAAAATACAAGGTAGTGCATAACTATACATAAATAAAATATTATTTAAAAAGCTTTATAAAATCTGGTAATTTCTTAGACTATTATCAAAATTAAAGAAAAAACATTAGTACAGAGCAGAGTCTATTTCTTTGGATAAAGAACATGAACTAAGTGTGAAAGAAGCTGTGTTAAAATAATGTACTTAATGATAATCAGCATAACGATGGAAGAGGTTGTAGCACATTTTAAACACAATTTGTAAAATAATTCACAAATTATGAAGAATTTCTTAAATTTTAATAATATACTTTCATATACAAATGTACTGTATTTAAAAACTTTGTTTTTCAGTTTTCTCAATTTTTATGTTATAAGTAATATATATATATTTGACTACAGTGAAGTTTGAAAATAAAAAGAAATAAAGGAAATATTCTTGATTCAGATCAGAATGACAATGATAATTATATTTATTTTCAATTCTGACAAATGCATCATAAATTCTTATAAGTTTATACTTTGAAACGATGCATTATAATGTGCCTATTTCAGAATAACGTTTTTAATGTCTTCGTAACATGAAACGCTTCGTCTTAAAATGATAGTATAAATTACATTTTGTTCAAACGCATTGCCAAATAGAATTATCACAACATAAGACTGTGATTGTCACTATACCTGACTGTAGTGGTATTCCATAAATTAAATGTTATAAAATAATGATGTATTGCATAAAGAATTCCATTATATTTTAAACAAATGTGTTCTAAAATATATATACATATTGTAAAAAGTACAGTAATAAAATGTCTTTAAGAAATTGAAAAGTTTTGTCATTGTATAAAAAATTTTGCATCTCATCACAATTTTTTTGGTATTATGATTCTGAAGATATCTTCGTCAATACAAAATTCTAATTAATTTAATGATAAAAATAATTTCCTAATATACACGTGTTTTTTTTTTTATTTTCTTTCTCTTTTTTAAATTTCTGTTTGACTGTCAATCACAGTTAATACACCACTTTCTTGATATTTTTTGCACAATGGATCATTTTCTTTCACAACAAATGATAATACAGCCTTTTGATAATAATCTGGTACAATTTCTATGTTATTAATAACAGTAGAAATCAAATGTGCCTTTTCACAATAAATACCTTAGAAAAAATATTTTTATCGTCATTTTTAGATATAAGAAATTTACATATAAGAAATTTTGTGTACCTGGTACTTCGTGCATTAAATATGAAAAATGCACATGCAAATGATAATACGATGGTTGATAATGTAAATAAATTCTAAGTTGAGATGATGATAAATTGTACTTTTTCTTAATTATATCTGTCCCTGTATCTCTAATGTTTTTTAATAATGGTAAGTGAGAGTCGTTAAGTTCTCTTAAGGATCTAATCCTTTTTTTCGCAAGAACTATTATGTCCAATGAGGCCAATGTACCATCCCATTTTAAATCTGGTAACATTATAAAACCCTTCTCTTTGTCCTTATCCTCATAAATAATTTTATCGTATTCTGCCTTGTGACTCAAGATGTTATCTACCCACTAGATGTAGAAATAAGATTTTTAATAATACAATGGAACTCGACTCAAGTTCCTTTAAAAAATGAAGAAAAAGACTACTTTTTTTACATACCTGAAGAGAGAAACTATTAGCCTCTAAGTAAGGTAGGGTAATGCTTTCATAAATCTCATAGGTTTCATTTACAAGATACAGCTCTTTTCTTGAAAATTTATCCAAATGCTTTTGAGATGCTGGATGAATTATCGTTACATTTAAACCTGTCAGGTCGTGTTGAAAAAGCATATTTTTATAATCAGAACATTGTAAACATTGTGATAAAACTATGTTTAAGAGCATGCTAAGGTATTGATAGATAAAACAAAAATACACCAAGACCATTGTTTATTTACCTATTAGGACGAACTACCACTTTACATGATAAGAAAAATTCTATGTCCATTACAACTCAAATGAATTTTGTCGCGAGAGTGACAAGGTCGGCAATATGAGTACCCCATAACTTTTACATCCCCAAATTCGCAGTCGCAAAAATAAAGGGAACTTTCAACTATTCGGCGCAGATGTGTACGCCAGCATTATGCAGTCCACATAAAAATTAACGAGGCACCAAACAACATTTCTGAATAAAAGACTCGGGTAAACTAGTGAATCGGCATGCGGATGTGTGACAAGCGTGACAACCCCACATAAACATTTTGCATCGAAGCAGTCTTGGGCACACGGGCTCACTTATCAAGGCTAGGAAGCGACCATCGAAGGTAAACGAAGCGCGCCAAGCCTGATTAAACAAAAGCGAAGCAGTCGAACCGGCCGAACACATAAAAAAAAAGGAGGGATGAATGAAAGAACGGGCATCCGCGAAGCAAGTGCCAGTTCCCCTTACCGTTATGCTCGCGGGTCGGGAAGCACTCGTAATTGCCGTAAACGTCATTGCTATAGACCTTCCGAATGATGGTGCCCTCGTTGAAGAAGCCCCGCTTGAGAAAAATCTCGTCCTCGGGGAAGACCTTCTTCTCCATAATGACAATTGCCGGACTCTCTTGGCCCTTGAACGTCCCCTCGACCATCAACTGCTTCCTCATACTGTTGACGTTCAGTATGCGCGTCATCTGAAAGCTCGAGAGCCTGAGGGCGGTGTCGTGTACGCTGTCGGTGATTTTCGACATCTCCTCCGGCTCGATAGCCTTCATCTTCTTAGCCAGGGACTCTTCGGTCGCCGCGCCGTCGACACTTTGCTCCGCCATTTTTTCTCATACGGGGCCAACGCAAGAGAAAGCGGCCGTGTTTAAACTTGCCTGTGCGTTGTCCGGCTGACTTCACCGCAGCGCCGTTTAATGCCGCCACCGGTAGCCGCCTTCGCCGTCGCCAACCTCGTCCGAGCGATATTCCGACGCTCAGGGCCTCGCCACCTGCCGGCGACTCTCGAACTTCCCCGCCCCCGCCTCTGACGATGCACCCGCGCCGTATTTTTAATATTACGATGATTTCTGGAGGGCTAGGGAGCCGGAGGAGCTCGGGAAAGGGAAAGGAACTTGGGAGCTCGGCAAGTGCGGAGCGTACTTGGAACGTCTGCTCGCTACCATTAGGTGGTGAAGTCCTGAAAAATCCCGATCGCTGGATTGCGTGTCACATTTAAAGCTATGGTGGCGGGCGGGACGTTTCGATTAAATCATTAGGCACTCGGCTTAACTTTTCCATACTCTCGGCAAGTCCAATTATGAGCGGAATGTTATTGTTTACCCGCCTCCCAGTGCAGCCAGTGTGCGAGTATCCTTTACCTTCCTACCAAGAATTACCTCTTCTTTTTTTCTTTACTCCAAGCATTAGTTTCATCGAATGTCCAAGAAAATTATGTAAATTATGATATTGTCAGATTGTAGTGATTTGTACAAAAAATCAAAGCAATTCGTGCAATTAATTCGTTATATTCAAATGAATGCAAGAAGCTCCTTAAACTTATTTAAACAATTTGGACATTGCGACTTTGTTGAACGTTTATTAAGTTAAAGCCTATAGTAACATTTTTCGTAATATGTTCGTTGATAAGCCTAAGGATAATTGTTGACTATAAGAATATAGTAAGCCGATGAAAAATATTCCGATTGAAATTTAATCGAATTTTTAAATATTTGGAATAAATAGTTTCTCTAAAGGATAATTAATAATTTATCGCGATTACACAATCAGGTATGATTAATTATACACGCTACAGTGTATAGATCGTATATACAGATGTGTGCGCGGGCGCCTTTGTAAATATACTTATGAAAAAAATTCTAAATGGTATTTGAAAAATTACTTGAGCATTATATGTAATATAAATTTCATGAAAATGCATCTATCACTAATTTGTTGAATTTTGATTTGAGATAAAAATATTGCAAATCATACGCAATTCACGGTCTATGTAAAATTGATGATATATATGTATATATGCATATCTATTATATGGAGTATTAAGATATTCATGTTGGGTATGTATATATGTTTTAAACATAAAAATAATGAAAATTGGCACCCCAAGAATGATTAATAAGTTATAAGATAATATTTAATAAATTGAAAGTGCGCATAAATTTCTATTGAAAGCACACGATTAATTGCACGTTTAAGCAAAGCTAAATTTAACACAAGTTCGAGCATAATCCACGCAATGTTACATAATGCAATTGTTAAAAGGAAACTAGAAAATATTAATAGAAAATATTATTAAAAAACGACAATCAATCTGTTAATAGTTTATTTGTTAATTTTTTAGTATGAACTGTGCATTGCAAATTGCTCCAGAATAGATCAAATTAGTAGGGATTAATTATAGATACGGAAAAACTACAAACTAATATATATTAAAAATATATTTAAACTTCATTGACATATTACTACAAAATAATGCACGAAGATGAATAATCAATAAAAAATGAGCACAAAATTAATTACTAAACCCTACGGATGTAAAACCTCTGTAAAAGAATCTTATCTTTCTTATACTTAAAATTAACTTTTCTTTATTATGTTCATTGTCTATATTTTCCAAACGGTCAATCTTACTTTAAATTTGAATTAATGACAATAATAAATATTCGTATGCATTACTTTTTCTATTTTTAATGTCAATAATTTAAATGCCCATTTTGTTGACAACCGAGATCATTTAAAATAATTATAAAATTACAGTTTAATAATTGAAATACCTGGGTATTTGTTGGGGAAAGTGTACAATTATATAAATAAAAGGACCAAAACATATTGATGCACAATATCTTTGATTTAATTAAATGATATATTCTAATTAAATAAGTTACTTTTTTATATTTTATAATGAAATTGTATAATATTAAAAATTCATAAATTATTTTAATTAAAATTTTGTTAATGTTTATTTAAATGTTATGGAATCCACTGATTAATTTAAATTTTAATTTTCATAAATTCTTAATACTTATAGTATATTAAAGTTTTAACAAAAAATATTTGAGTGCATTATTTAGCCTTATAAAAATAAACGATTACAATATTATTATTATATTAAATTGCAAATTGAATATTAGAAACAAGTATATTTAAATATAGTAAAAATTAAAAGTTTCATAATAATAAATCAACTCTTACAAATTTATAATAAAACATCATAACTTTAATTCTAAAGTAAAGTAGTTTTATTGTACAGAGTATCATATACATATTTCAATGTTACTATTTTAAATTATAAAATAAAATTCAATATTAATTGTAAACATTTTAAAGCAATTGTTTAATTGATTATGCTGAACATATACATTGAGATTTACATAAATTAAAATATATTTTATGTAAGTATTTAATATTTATCATTTAATCAGGAAATTAGTCTATAAATAATAAAACTAGTAGTTAAACACCTATTTAATTGAAAATGTTCTTTCTCTTGAATGCATAAAAAGTAAATATCACTGTTAAAAAAAAGGAATGTTAGATGCCGGTTGTAAATTAATTTTTCGAGTCACCTAGTAGCTGCTATTTAAAAAAGTTACCTAAAAGTTACTTAATTAAGAGATTATTTATTTGGTTTTATTTTTTTTTATTAATAATTTATTAATTTGGGCTTTGTGAATTACAGATTGCATATTTAAAATCATCATAAAATTAGCAAGGACGGACAAACTACACCCTTTATATATTTTGTTATTTCAAAAGTATAATTATTATTGTAATTAATTAAAAAAATAAGCACATAAAAAATTTAATAAAATTATTTTAAATCTTTCAAAGAGAAAATTAAACATTCAAATTATAGAATAAATACATTGTTATATTATACTATTAAAGGTGTCCTGATAATTTAGTACTTGCATTATATATATGTATGTATATATATAAATAAATAAATATATATATATATATATATGAATATTTTTGAATATTACATTTATATATTTTTTTATAAAAAATGTAAATTTTTACATTTCCGTTTATTGATTGTTTTTCTTATTTTTAAAATAGTGGTCACTTTCAAAATCATAACCAAGAAATTCTTTAATTATCCAATATTTAATATCCATAAGTTATTTTCAACACTTGTATATATTGGCAATCTATTATTAAAATGACTACTCTCTTAAAATTAAGTATATACGTAGACTCTCATAATAGGAATGTTAACGCTATAAAAATTGTAATTAAATTTAAAAAATTAATTAACGAAATACACGCATTTAAGTATTTTTAAAAGTCACGCAGTTTATTAGAGTTTTTATAAAAATGCCTCTAATTGAAGCGTGCAAAATACAAACTTAATCGAGCACATTGTTATTTATAAAATACATTAGTAATCCATATTGAAAAACAAGGCAATTCTTTTACAATTACACACATTCATGCTATTTAAAGATAAAATTACTTATTTATCCCAAATCTATACAACTGTTAAATTGAATTATTTTTGATAATTCTTCATCATTAAATTATACCGGTTTACACTACTTTATTTCCCTTTTATGACATACATTAAATAGAAAAACTAGTCTTTCTAAAATCATTTTACTATTTTAAGTTAAGTGTTTATTCCAAGAAAAATGTGTTCAAAATGAAAAAATTGACTGTATTGTTTGAACATATATTTCTAAATAAACATATTTTAATATTTTTATACATACAAATGAGAAATTTATTAATGATCCCACAACAATGCTGAACTTGACATAAATTATAAGAATCTGTAATAAATGAATATTAAAAAATGTGAGCGAAAATAAATTTACTTATTGTACATAGTAATACACAATAATAAATGTACAAATTTTGTGTAAACTAAACAGAATAAACTTAAGTAGTATAATTAGAAATATGGACAAAACTGTAAAGAAATTGCATCACTGAGTAAAAGACAAAAGTAATGTGTGAACTGATTCTATCAATTAAAAACGTAATATTTATAAACATATTACTTTTTTCCAAAAATTTAATTCTGAATTTCTTGCATTTTTGGTATAAATGTCAAGACACGAATGACAAATTAATTACAAACTGTTCTCGGGCCACTCTCGCATTCTCATGCTTTGCAATTCTTTCTTACAAGTCTTTCGCACTTTCTGTCATCATTACACGTATTATTTGTTTCATAATATGTTATAGTTTAAACATGAGACTTAAATATTACGACTTATTTAAAGGAATTTCGTCAGTGTCCTTTTTATGCGTTCATTTTTTCATATTGAAATGTTTTGAGTTCATTATTGAAAGAATGATTGTTCACTTCACTAAGCCCATTTTTTTTGCCTCGACTTCATATATGAGTAACCTCCACATTTTAACTACAAATACCTCTGCTTCTTCATCAAGAACCTACAAAATTATATTTTTAAATATTACATAGAATTATCATATAAAAAATATGTTTGAATTGATCTCTTGAGAGATTTACCATTTGTACATCATCAAGAATCCCTTGAGGTGAACTTCCAGCCATAACTTTACTACAAATGAAATCAACTAAAGTATTCTCGGGCTCACCAATGTACTCAATTATTTTCTTATTTATCCAAGGACGTATTCTTTTATCCATTAAAGACTAAAAGAAAAAAACAATCATTTATTTCAACGCTTTTAATAGATATGAAATAATAAAATAACGTTTACATTATCAATAACAGCCCAATCAAGTTGATAACCAAAAAGTGCATTTTTATCTGTTGGAATCTTATCGATGAGTGATTTGATGTGTTTCCGCTTTTCCTCTTGAGACTTCGAATTTTCCTCTTTTGAATTTTTCGCTGATTCTTCGTTCTTTTTCTTCTTCTCTTCACCATAATCTATAAAAAATATTAGAAAATGAATCCTTTTAAGTGCAAACTTTATTACTAAATCAAATTTCAATTGCTAATTTATATTACTTACCAATAGGTACAAGCTTACGCTTTTTGGAATTATTTGTGCTATCGTCGTCGTCGTCATTATTAAAAACATCTTTCACATCTATACGACCTTTCTTTTTGGACTGATTAGAATTTTGAGTGCTAGGTATCGTGTTGGGACTTGCAGGAGTTTTGTTGCCAATTGCATGTTCACCTCTTGAACCTCCAACAGCCATAGCAAACGGAACGAAATTACCTTAACAATAAATATAGGTCCTTAGGCTTACTATAAATATTTATAAAATTGTTTATATCAGAGAAGCAATTAAAACGATAAAATATATGCACGATCGTATATTTAAAGTAACAGGTGAACTTCATTTAGAAACTAACAGCTGCCCACATAAGAGCGTCGCGATATAACGATCGACGGATCATGTGCAGGTCAAATAGTTCAACCAAATATCGTGAACGCATTGATTATACAATTACTTGCAATTGTAAAGTTTTGCTTGCGGAAAGGATACGCGAGAGCATAAATGTAATTATAATAACCCAGTTTTTTACAAACCACATTTTTTGGCTGATGCATTAAAGTATATAATTGTACTGTAGTGTATTATATTGATTCGCTATCTATAATATTGAGGTAAAATCAACTGAACGATTAACACAAATCTGTGTGCAATTAGATTGGATTATTATACAAGTACTTCTGTGCATCACCGATCATCTAACTAACATTCCTTTGCCCCCTACATAGTAACTAAACACATAATAAGTAGGATATATAGGCTTAGTAATTGTGATAAAAGGTGTTTCAAAATATTTTTTAAAATCTATAAAAAAAAATAAATCGATTTAAAACTAAATCTCATGGCATGTTATTGATATTTTAACATTATTTGGTTAAAATCGTTCCGACAGCAAAGTTGGAAGGGTCAGTTTTTCC
>JAPYYT010003449.1:0-13640 GCA_030522565.1 Ceratosolen corneri | reverse complement strand
TCTACGTCTTAGTTTCTTTCTACCCTGCTATCTCACCCCTTCCACGGTCGGCCTCTCCCCTCCTCCACCTCGGGGAGAGTACACACTCGGGCTCTGATCCGAAAAATTGCGATTATATAATAATAAAAAGTAATAAAATAATAAGAGTCAATTATTAAGAGTCCCATTTTTAAAAGTAATTTTCTTTGTTATTTTGTAATTTCTATAAGTAAAAATTAATATTAAATTATTGATAATATATCAGCTATTTCTATGCATATTTGGCTTTGATAAAATTTAGTAATATCTAAGATTGAAATTTTAATTACAACATGTAGTTTTTTTTATAATGAAAAAAATGTGTAATTATCATAATCAGTATAGTAATAAAGAAATAAACCTAGAATTTAGAATAAAATTAACGATATCATATATGTTTTTGTCAATAAAGTTTACTTTTATCATCTTATTATTGTATTATTACAGATAATTGTGTATACAATTATGCATAGTTTTGTTGAATTATAAAAATGGATTGCGTTATAGACATTTTTCATAATTACAGGTAATATTTATATCTTATCATAAGATAGTACATAAAATAATCCATAATTAATCTTTATAAATTAACACATTTTTCATGTAAAACATTGGATGATCTGGATTATCTAGATGGTATTAGATTTTCCGGCGAAGCTTTGACTCGATTCGAAGAGACTTGACTAAGAAGCTTCTATTATTCATCAAGGATTTACAAACTCTAAATTCATCGCCAAGCTCTAATATAACTTTCAAACTAATTTATACCGAATCTCGAATATTTCCACATACAAAATAATGAAGTAAAGGTTAAAATTGTCTTTTTTTAAATTGGTTTCATATTTAAATTAATTCCATAAAATGCGTATCTGTTCTCTGAAATAAATGATTAATTCTAATGTGAAATATATAACTCTTAAATACATAAGAATAATAAAAATTTAATTCTAGCAATTAATATAATTTCATAAATATATTATTGGTAAATTAAGAGATAAATAATCATTATTTACTTTTAACGTTAATTTTTTATTATTTTAAAATTATTTTTTAAATTATATGCAATAATTTATATATTATATTATTGAAAATAGCTCAGTTCTTTACATATAATTTATATAGATATAATTATATATACATTTTATATTACTAATATTCATTACTACATCAAAGAAAATTATATTTTGTTCTATCTCACTATAAATTTATCATACTATGATCTTTTTTTTATATTACATTTTCTCTTTCTTCAAGATTTTATTTTTTCATTTAAATTGTACATTATACATTTTAGATTGTAGTAATCCTATTGTTTATGATTTTCTCTCTTTGTATATTTCCTACAGTATCCGGGTTAAAATTACTTTACATCACTCATTTTATTATTTAATTTTCATAAAAAAAAATTTTACATAGGAGAAATACATATTTGGTAGTTTATGTATTTTTACGTATTTTTTAATTGAGACATATTTTTATTAAATTTTTAAGCAATTTCTGAATATTTTGATATTAATGTTAGATAATATTACTTTGTTCGAAAATGAATTTAAGATTTATTAAGAATACTTACATGAAATTAACAAAAACAGACATAATGCAATTGCGAAAACTTTTAATTCTTCAGGATTACAAAAATTTGTATTAATATTAAAATAATTTTTTTTTATAAATATTATAGTTATTTTTTATTCATTTTGATGCAATCAAGAAATATTAATTTTTGTTAGAGACTAATATGAGCAATTTATTTATAATATATTTTTGAAGAAATGGTTTTCTAAGTAAAATAAAAATTATAATAATATATTATAATACTCACGAGGTACCCCGAAAAATAGTAGATTTATGTAGACTTACCTGTAATATGAAAAAATATAATTTTTAAATAGTTTCAACACTATGGTTATATAATTTTGGTTTTCATATAAATTATCAATATTATTCAATTTAAAACATATAAATTTTGAACATGAAGCACTGTAGAATATATGAATTGAAAATATTTAACAAAAAAAAAACTGTATGTAATTAGTATTCATAAATTATAATTCTTTCTTGGATTATATTTGTATTATGGGATTATATTATATTAAGGATTATACTTATATATTTCCTTGGATTATACTATATAAGAATCGTTAGTATTTTATGTAATTTATACTGTGGTATTGTTCAAGATTCATTAGAAGTCTCGAGTAACTCAAAAACATACAATATTGTTTGGAAATCTATTTAGGAATTAAATGTTCTCATTTATTTTGAAATTGTATGAAATGTCGCAAGCTCCTTATATTTACGTATTATATGTACTGCATGCGCCTTATTTTTACTTATAAGTGCTATTCGAATCTATTCTCATACGTCTCATTTTCTCACACATAATTTAAGTGTCGTTTTGAAAAGGATACGAGCAGGAAAAAGTATTATATTTTCCTGCTTATTTTCAGTCGTTAAATGATTTATCATTCAGACGTTTGAGCAGCATTTCGAGTATCGACTCTGAATTGTGGTGCGACTTTGAATAACAATTCTCGCAACAACATGACTAGGGTGTATTGTCTAAGAAAGGACCAGCTACTTATTGCAGTTTATCAACCATAATTCGTAAATTCGAGATGCCGAAGGAGTTTCGAACGTCTCTTAATTTCACTCAACTTAGCCGGAAATTAGAAAGAAGTTTAACATATTTATGATAGCCTGATATTGGACAAGACCGTCCGCCTGATGCGATAATTCCTTTTTGCTTTCTTACTGTCATGTTTTGAGTCCAATATTTTATGACCATAGTTACCAGAAACTAAGCTGATTAACTTCCCACTTTTTGGAAACGCGACAAGAACACACCCTGCTGAAGGCGGAATAAACTGATTAAAAATCGACTGCACACAGTGCAACGACATTTTTTCTTCGCATTTTATTGGTAGAGTTTGACATAAGCAAAGACAAAGTAATCTCTTTGTGAATCCTTTTCTGAATGATTCCGAAACCACATAACCTCTTATCTCCTTGAAACCCCCTCCGTACTGACTTTATATTTATACACTTTATTGCTTTTTGTGAAGTCCTATTCGAACTTTCGAAGCACTTAATCACTCCTTACTTCTACTTTGAGTTCTCTTCGGATTGATTCTTGTTCAGGAACTGACCTGATGCTGAGCTGCCTAAGGTGGTGTGGGGGAGAGGCCGTTAGAGGAAGGGGAAAGATAGCAGGGTAAAAAGAAATGAAGTTGCAGAGGTTGAATGTAAATGTGTTACTGTAAAATGGTGTTTATTAAAATGAGATAGAAAATTTGGTAAAGAAATACAATGCAGTCTTTGTCTTGTGTAATAAGTGCCTTGCAGTCGCAATATTCAGGCGTAAATTGGATACCGGTAAGCTTGGAATTGGCTTTATTATTTGTTTTCTGCTATAATTATTCTTATAGAATTTGATCTTGATTATTAATGATTTTATTGCCCTTTACTTGCTTTGAGTGAAGTTAAGGAGTTTTACAAGGCCTATTAGTCTTACAGTTTATTTAATTGTTTATTGGAAAATATAACAGGCTCTAAAGTACCACGTGCAGTTCAATTATGTGGTTAACGCTGTCACAGTCGTTTTATTCATTAATTTATGTGTGTGTATAGTTCTACTTGCCTTTGGTTTGCGTATCTGTGGGCTTGCCTTTCTCGGTGTGCTGGTCCACGTTGGCAACGTATACGGCATTTATCAGTTAGCCCAGGGAGAGGGGTTGATGCAGCCGGTGAGCTCTTGTTGTGCTGCGCTCAGTCGTATGTTGAACTCGGCGAATCGAAGCGTTCGTTATGTAACGTGTAGCGACCTTTTACCAGCGTTGGGTGAAGTTTAAATATAATGATGCTGAACACTACTATTTGAGAATCTCTCATTTCATTGTAAGACTAATGTAAGATTGATTTTCAGAGTGTGATCTTTAGAAGAATTCTGAAGCGCAGCGGGCTTGCTTTTTAGTTAGATTAGATTTTTAGTTAGATTATATGTCTTCACCCCGCTTCTTGAGTAGGGGTGGTCATCTTAGATTTCGGTGAGAGTGGGAAAATTTCTTGATTGTTTGAAACTAATTTTCTGTTGTCATTGGAGCTCTAGTCAAGTAATGTCAACGTCCTTTTACAGGAGAAGGCGAAGTACCGGAGGTGAAGGGTGGCAGCGCTTAAGGACGTCGGGCCGTGGATCGCGCGGTTACCCCGACGTCATAAAGCTTTTTTAATGAATTCCAATTTGTGTCGGGTCGTTAAGAAAATGTCAGGAAGTTTGAAACTAAGCTGTTTATGCCTAGAAGGTCTTGTCCGTTGTTTTTACTAGGATCGTATTGCAAGACACATGAAGGTCACATTGACCATTGTCTAAATCTAGGGACACATCTAGCAGTCATAAATATATTGAAAGTTTTTGAAAAAAAATTTACAAACAAAAAGGTAGTACCGACTGTTCGGAAAATCCGTATAATAAAACAACCGTCAGTTTGGCGCCGAGTAACGTGATCATTAGTGTTTGTGAAATAGAAGTGCGGTATGAACATATGGAACAAAGAGACGTATAGGCCGAAAGACAAAACGGTCATTACTAGAAAGATCTCGAAGAAAAGTACACGTGTAAGTGCTATCGTTGCCACTTGATCCGGGCTAGTCAAAACAAGACGACTTCTCGGCTTTCCCGCGGGAAAAAGACCCGCCTATCGGCATCTAAAACAAGAGGGACAAGGAACTCAGTGCACCAATAGCAATTGGTGTAACGAAGTACCGATCGCGGGACCAATAAGAAAAATCAAGTCAATTAGTTTCGATGGAGTTGCGTAAAGTCGCGATGCGAACTGTGAGGCTAAAGTGAGCCACGCCGTCGAATCAGTGTGAATTTCGTTATCTTCGAGTAAAGATTAATCTTCAATTACGGATCCCGGCAGAAACCGAAACAAGGCAACGAAGTTTGTAGAAGCAACATCGTAAAAAGATTAAAAGAAATGCACTCCCTCCAGTTGAAGTAACTACGTACCATTCAGCTCGAGCGTAGGAACTCGGGAACGGCTGAGGCCTTGTTAGCAACATTCAAAGAGGGAAATTGCCCTCCCACGCGCGTCAGCGCCTAATTCACGAACTGTAGCATCCCGCTCACACGCGGCAAGGTTGGGGACCTTTTGGAACTAACCGCGCAGTACGTAAGAACATAGGATCAACTTACACTTGAACCTTGCACCATAAAAGAGGTTTGTCACATCCAACTCAGTGTGAATGGCGCTAGGCGGCGCGGCAGTTTTCGAATGCCTTTGAATCTCCGTTCAAGCTTTACGGCCATTAATCATTAACACACACACACACATACACACATACATCACAACAATAGAACATTTATTATTAAATAAAAAGAAGGAGCACACGCACGTGTTTAACAATTCAATCGATCCTATCACCAACGTTTATTCTATTATATACCCACTCCTGAGCTGAGCCCACTAGAGCTAGATAAAAGATACCTCATGACCGACGGTCGAAAAACTAGCTGAATCTCGAACAACCCTGAAAACCACATTGTAATAGAACCATCTGTCTATTACTTAAATCACACATACAAGATCAATGAAAAGCGACGTTCAACTTGCAACTGATCGCCTTATCAACTTTCAAACTACAACACACCGCCACAACACCATCAAGTGGCGCTTCAACTATAATTAGCCGACTCATCAAGGAATACCGGCTGTAACATACTGTTGACCCTCACTTTCCGATGGTTTAACTAATTGTCATGATCTTTACTTATATCTAATATAAATCATTCATTTTAAAAATAAAATAACATTTTTTTTCCAGTCATATAAAGGAATTTTATATCTTAAAAAATTTTTTATTTCTGATATAAAAAATGCTCGAATTTTAGTTTTTAGATCACTCATATATTAATCATGTCATGATAAAACATTAGATTTTATTTATTTATATGCTTATTAATGAACAAAATAGACTTAACACAAAATATTCTCAATAGAAGTTAAATTTTTTTAAATTATTTTTTTAGTTCTGATACATTATATGTATAAGAATCTATATTATTTGTTATTTATTTATGTTGTAAAATCTATGAAAGGATTTATGAGATGCGACTACCGTAACCATTTTGGCTTTTAAGTCCCCTAATTTTTATCTTTATCATCAATTCTGCTCTTTTTCAATCGCAATCATAAAAAAATTAAATTTCTTCAAATACAAAATCAAAACAGTTTATTAATAGAAATTAACTTATCTATTTTTTAAATTTTTTTAATCAGCTTTTTTCATTCAAACAGTATAGAAGAATCAATATAATTGATATTAATGTGCTCAGCAATATTGTTAAACCATACATACAACCATATATAGAAACGTAATACCGCCGAAGAATCTATATCCTCTATCTCAACCTTACAGGTCAATCAATTCGACGCACTACTTTTTAAAACGAGAAAGCGCTTGCATACGATCTTTGATCACTAGACTCCTAAATGACAAAGTCCATTTCTTACGCTGCCTCAAGTGGTGCAGCTTTATTTATGAAACCGTACTTCTTTAATATCATCTTGTATCTTTCATTCTGTTTTCTTCTTCTTTGCAAGAAGTTTTTTTGCAACACACTGAGTCCTAGTTCTATCTTGGTTTTTGCACCATTCTCTCTTTCTCTTCATCTCTTACTTTAATATTGTCGTCCAGGTCATACGACTATACAATACACACGTACATTTAGCTGATGCAAATTAACGTTCCTCTATCCTGTGTATCGTGATTTTCACTGTTACTGGCTTCAATAATTTCATAAGCGACTATTGTTCAATTACGATGAATACACAAATTTATCCTTTTTTTTTAAATAGATTTTCGATTATTTGAATAGATATTTTCTTGATACACTTAAGTCTTTATTAGTATTCTTTAATTCATGTGATTTCCCTGTGTATACAGGTACGGAAACGGGGAAGTGTGTTTTGTATCAGTATCGTCCTGCACCAGTTCTCCGAAGATTCTCCCTATTTCGAAGTTAGGCAGGACCTTCCTCTACACGCCTCGAGGAAGCCTCGCCCCTTTGCATCGTAGCTCGGAAACGGCTTTTGTAATTGTGCATGCCACCGCACAACATTTAATTTCACTTTGCGATAAATGATTCCTTCATATAGTTAAGCATCGCTGCGTTCCCTCATTATTTTTACTCCGTCGCAAAATATTTACCAGAGTAGTTCGTTGACGCCACTGAGTTATCGTACTGAGTGAGCGGATGAACATTCATGAAATATTTCATTATTTACTGTGCAATAGTATATTTTCAATTTATTGAAATAATTTATATAAAATAAATTATTATTTATCATACCTTGTATCTTTGGTCAACAAATAATAATTATATTTACTAAAAGCATGAAATATTTAATTTCGTATAATTTGTAATTTGTACATATACAAATTCTTACTATAATAAAAACCCTCTTTTATTTTGGCGATTTGATAATAATACATTTCAATAAAAGATTTTTGCATATAGTATTATTAAAAATACCACTCGACTAAACACTAAATTATATTAAATTTTTTTGGCGATTGGGCAAGGGTTATGTGTTAGTAATTTAAAAATACATGTTATAAAAATTAATCTGTTTTTTAAAAATGAAAATATAAATTTGTCTACATATAATAATATTGGCGTTTATTTATTCGAATATATTAAATATAGATTACCAACTTAATATTGAAGATGGTCATACTTTATTTATTATACGTTATTCAAATTAATAACATTACGAATCAATTTGTATTAATATTAAAGCTTGAAGAAATATTATACAAATACTGCACTGCGGTACCGACATTTGGGAAGCCATATGTCACAGTTAGGGGCAAAATGCCACCTTCAAAGATTTATCTCGGTGATGCATACAAAAATCAATGCCTAAGAGAGCACGAATGTCTTGTCCGGCATGAGCCATAAAGGAATCGTCATTCAGATTTATACGATTATATAATATACTTATCGACAATAATACATTTTATACATTATATTCAGAAAATATAATTATATAGATACATATAATGGATAAAAATTTGATCACGAAATCAAAAAATGAAAACCCGTTTCCTTTTGTTAATCTATGTGATTCTTCTCTCTCTTATATTATATAAAATAAATATTACATATATATATATATATATATATATATATATATATATGTGTGTGTGTGTGCGTGTAATATTCATTTCTTTAAAAATGTTTATGTTCTATTAGACTTTTTGTGAATATTTATTTTGAAAAATATAGCATTTCGTCAGTATTTTCGTTGTGCTATCGTATCCTATGACTTTGAGGTGCACCAACAAAGTTAAATTGAGAAAAACAAAGATATGCATACGCACGTACGTACGTATTTCTCCTAAATATATGTATATCTCTTCTGTATATCCTTTTTTAGTTGAGTTTATAGGCATAATAATAGGATGCGATAACGCAATGACAAAACTGACAAAATACTATATTTTTCAAAATAAATATTTAGTAATATATAAAAAGAGCACAAACATCCAAATGCATTGTCAAAACAATGGCAATAAAAAAATTAATTAATTACCGTTATTAAATATAAATACGATAATTAATATGTTTAAAAGATTTTGTCTTAAATAAATTTCTTTTCAAAACTTAATTCCATTTTTAGTTTATCGTAAGCGATATAGTTTCTAACAAAATAATTTTAACAAGTCGTATCAAAAGTGTATAGATTGCATATGAAATGCTATTAATTTAAATTTTAAATTTAAAAATAGATGAAAAATGGAACATAAATATTATAAAATTTGTTTAAAAATTACTAACTTTGAGATATTACCGTACACAGACTTTTTCGAAAGTATGTTAATTGAATATATCAGTTTAATAATTTACTATAATGCAATACTTATGCATAATATTCCTGTACAGTCCATAAAATGGATGCACTGATTTTCATAAATTTCTGTTAACTTTTTATAAATTCCTTTGAATAATATGTTTTAATTGTAGATTACATCAGTAAAATTAAATATAAGTATGTTGAATATAAGCAAATAATATATTATTTTTTTTATTCTAATTCAATGAAATTAAAAAAATTAAGAAGAAAATATATACCTTTTAATAAAAATAAACAATATAAGAATCTAGTAAAATTAATGACATTGATATATTGAAATAATACGTTAGTTGAAAATTATTTTTATAAATATCATTATATAATTATATTATATATTATATATTTATAGTACTACTATATATTAAATATAATAATATATTTAAATATATTATACAAATATTTTATAAAACTTTGAAAATTATATTTTCCGAATTCGAATACTTTGTGCAATTACATTTTCCGTTAATTTAATTCCTCAACGTTTTCATTCTTTTCAATTTTTTAAAATTTCAAACATTCCAGAATAACTAAACATAAAAATTCTAATTAATTCTAATAATTAACTAAAAAATTCAAATTATTAATTTTATTTTTGATAATTTTGTGATATTCAAATAAATAATTTACTCTTTAAAGGAAAATTATGAGTACTTTAATAGAAGATAATTGACTAAATAAAATTGAATTTTATTATTTAAGGAAAACTGTAGACTTAAATTCTTTTGGGAATTTATTCATTATTGATTCATTTATTGAAAATGTTCCAGGTAGGTGTATCATTTTCTAAATTTATTCGGAAATCTAAAATAACTACCAATCAAGAATAAATATTTATATTAGGTTCAGTAATTTGCAAAAGTAACTTATACATATAAGTGTAAGAAGGAAAAGAACTTATTCTATTTTGTTTCTATATGGTTTTTTGAATCGCATATTTTACCGAAAATTTTAGGCTACGTATATTATCACATACTTTTTAATGAGCCTTTCATCTAGCTAGAATCCAAATCTCACATTAATAAATTAAACACATTTCTGTTTTAAAAATCTAGTATAATTTCCCCTATTCCTAAACAAAAGTCAATTTTGTCATGTTTTGTCTATGTGAGAATTTTTTTAATATTCTTTCACAGCACCATATAATTATTTACTATGTTGTATATATGATAGATGTGTCTGGATCATATTCTAGACTTAATGAGCACGGATAACAGAACTGACTTAATATAATAATAACATTAAATCGTCATTATGATAATATAACTATAATATGATGACTTAATTTCAGAATTAAACCTTAATATGATTTATTATTTTAATTAGAAAAAATATTGTCTCGATGTTCGAGATTCCGTTGGCCTCTGTACCGTCGGTACTACCTCTTTATTTGTAAATTCTTTTTAAAAATATTCAATACGTTTACGACTGTCCGATGTGTCCAAAGATCCTACGAAATTATCAGAAAGTACATCGAGTATTATTTATCTCTTTTTTATGACCATTTATGATCGTGTTTACTCGGACTGCACCTCGAAAGATTTCGGCAATGGTCAATATGACCATCACGTGTCTTGCAATACGAGCCTACTAAAAACAACGGACAACACTGTCTAGACATACAGCATAGTTGCCAAACTTTGTAACATTTTCTTAACGATCTGACACAAATTGAAATTCATTAAAAACCCAGCCAGGTCGTATGACGTCAAGGCAACCGCGTGATCCGCGACCCGACGTCCCTAAGTGCTGCCACCACTTCACCTCCGTCACTTCGCCCTCTCCCTCTAAAAGGGCGTTGACATTACTTGATAGAGCTCCAATGACAACAGAAAATTAGTTTCAAACAATCAACAAATCTTCCCACTCTCACCGAAATCTAAGATGACCACCCCTACTCAAGGAGCAGGGTGAAGACATCAAAACTAAAGAACGACGCTCTGCGCGACAGATATTTCTCTCAGTCTTTCAAGGGAGAATTTTGAAGTTGAATAAGTGGTCTTAATATAAGGTTCTAAATATATATATATACAGCATACATATAAAAGAGCTCGGTGTTTGAGATAAAAGTCTCTATGGTATCACAAAATTAGAAGAATAAAGCTACGCATATATTTTAACTGTTTTTGTTCCTCTGAACTCTACCGCATTTCATTTTATACATTTTCACATTAAATTGTCTGTGATTTCCTTAATATCCCAACAGAATATTTGCTTGAGATATAAATTTTCGTCGTTTTTAAGTTACTAAATCTTTACGATGATTTCCCGAATTCGCATAATTGTTTCTCTGTAACATGGATTAACAGTTATGCCGTTTTTTTATGGCATCATAACTTCGTTTCGCACTATTAGAGTGAAATATTGAACCTGTTTTTAATGAGTTAGGATATTAATGGTGCACTCAAGTTTTACTGGAAACTCCATATTATTCTGTATTTCAGTCATATTTTCTAATATTTTATGTGTATACTTTTTTCTTTTTTATTCAAATAGCATAATAGTAGTATGATATTTTTTAACATAGTTCTCAATCTGTGTAATTGGTACTAGTTATAATAAAATAATGTATTGTATAGGTTGTATAAAAAGTTTACTTAATATTAAAAATTTTGTTTATTAAATAACAATAATTTCTGTACACGGATTTATACAATATGTAAAAGTACCATCTTTTAATCAAGACTGAATAAGAAATTAAAAAGTTTTCAAATCTCTAAAAATAAGTACAAACATTCGAAGTCGACCGAACTCTGCTATCTAATAAGTAAGATAGTTAACATATCAAACTAAAAAACATAGGTATTTCCAGTAAATTTAATTTTTTTTAACAGTTATATAAATTCAATCATTGAATTATATATATATATATATATATATATACATATAATTAAAAAATGAGTATTTTTATTTCATTTAACATACACTACTGCTGATGATGCACGATTAATGTACGATCTATTTGTTGTTATATTCCCCCAATTATAAGCCCGATGTAATATAATAGATAATATACTATAATAGATTTGATTGTATTATATAGATCTTTATAATAGATTTTTTACGTTTGAAGACGGTATTGTTTTCAATTGTTTACTTTTGAAGAAAAGGAGTTTTTGTAGTTATTCATTCGAAAAATCACCTTTTGAAGTTCTCATATATGTTTTGTGGTGAAAAAGTTTAAAAAGTTAAGGAAAACGAATTTTATCACTCTCAGCTAATATACATCTAACGATTGAAGCAAATACATCACACTATAAAACAAATACTATTACACATTCTATAAATAAAAAAAAGAACGTTAATTAATAATTAATAGTAATTTAGTTATGTAGTAGATTAATATTAAAGTGACGAAAATGAAAAATAATACATATCAGTCGGAAAAATAATATTATTCAAAGGCACACTTCAATCCCTAGAAATTATTAAACAGCGGATTTATATACTGAATGAATTTACTACTGAATTCATTAATACTCGTTATTTAATAGAAGTTTGAAAGAATCGAATTGTAAAAAATATCTTTCTGATTATTGTCTTTTACTTTCTAATTCCTTTCATTTGCGTTTTGCCTCGATTTTTCGCGCGAATATGTAAATTTTTCTTACCCGTAACATTATGCCTAGTAGAAATAGTTGATTTTATCCGGTGGACCTTTACATTTTTGTACGAAAATACTTGATCATATTTGCTTTAAATTATACAATATTTTTAATGCTTTAACTTTTTATACGATTATGAAAAGAAATTTACTATTTTTAATAAAATACAGAATCTTATGAAGAATAAAAATTTCTTATATTTCTAATATTTTAATAGAATATTTGCGTCCTTTGAAATTATTTAATTATTTAATAATTCATTTGCAACAATAATTCATTATTTACTATTTATTATTTAATTATTTAATATATTAGTTCGAGATTCCATGAGAATCCACTATCTACCTCTGCCTCACAATCTGGAAGTGCACACACTTGGATTAATTCCCGAACAATATTCAATTGTGAAAAATAGTTATTTAGTCAATATTACAAATGAAAATAAGTATAGTCTAATTGATATATAAATATATAAATACACAACAATTTTTTGCAAATTAAACTTTTGTTATTAAGTACTTCTTGAAATTATAAATACATTACTCGTTTCGATTGATTAACTTCAGAGAATAAAGCAAAACAAATAGATTTATTAAAATACACTTTATGCAGCGTTGATTAAATATAAAGGATTTAAAGTATGAATTATTGTACTATTGTAAACCGTATGAGAAAGATAAAATAGAAATAAATTTTAATGTTTTTAATTTAAATTGCCTTAAAATGTAACGTAGTTATTATCGCACGCCGTAATTAAATATTAAAATGTTAAATTAGTAGCCAATTATGTCTCAGTGAAAACGTTGAATATCATTTTATTTAACGTATTCTAAGCAATTAAATTAAAAACCTTTTCTTATTTTCATTATTCGATTACTTTATTTCTCATTTGTTAATTTTCTTCGCGTAACATTTAGTAATCAGAATTAAATTATGATCTTTTTAATCAACGTTATACACATTTATCCTTACTTCACTATTGCTAAAGCAAAGTTGTTCTGAATATGAACTGAATTTTTGATTGCGTTAGAATTTTTTGTCTGATTATTCCTACTTATAACTTAAGATTCTTGTATGTCTCGTACTTGATAATACGATA
>JAPYYT010003448.1:0-12830 GCA_030522565.1 Ceratosolen corneri | reverse complement strand
ACACACACACACCAACTCCCTCCCACCCCACCTTCCCCTCCCCGCCGCTCTCTCGTTCTCCTTTTCCTCGGTTGCATCTTTTACCGCTCGGCCCACGCACAAGTGTACACGGACATACGCATACGCCCGTATACACTCGTCAATATACATAAACGTACGCGTATAAGCATACAAGTATATACACAATGTGGATACGTGTGGTTGGGTGGGTGGGTGGATGTGTTTTGTGTGTTTGCGCGGGTGTGCATGCGTACGCACTTTATACATCTGTGGTCTGCACGGGCGATCGCGATTATGAGCTTTCAGACTCTGATAATATAGCTTGTTTAATAGCTTGAACGTTTTTCATCATTAGATCAGCTCCAGTCACGTGGGCCAGCGACCGTCTTCCTGAAAATGTCGTGGCTCTCGTGTCCGTTTTGTGCCTCCCCACGAATAACAATTTACTTGTGCCGTGGCAAGATTATCGACTCCTGGCTCTCTGTAGGCTGCTTCTGGATTTTCTCGATTCGTCAACAAGTGCACACGGTCTTGGCTAAAATCATATCACTGCTGGCCTTAACTACCTAACGAGTTCCGATGGCTGCCAATGGCTGCTCAACCATGCGCGCGATAACTGAAAACCGGTTCGCACTATTGTCCTGTAATTTCCATACTAAATTGGGAGTGATGGGCTGCGTAACTGAAAACTAGTGTCTGCCGTGTGTGCTGCCGTGTCAGTTATTTGGAATCCGATGGAAAATCATACAGTCGATTGTCGCACTTTGGCGAGTCACAACCAGTCACAGAACAGATCTTGCGACGATTCTTGCGGCTATTCGTTCATTACGGCAATTCCCTTCCTCGTCCCTACATCCTCCTCCATTGTTTAATTATCCATTCAATTAATTAATCATATTACTGTTGCCTTATATTGCATATCGGTTAAATTCAATAGTTGTACGCTCAAGTGTTATTATTGTAATCGTTCTAATGACGCTGCATTGTGAAAGTGCCGTTGAATTGAATCGGAGTTGAGGGCTGCTGGGCTACTTAATCATTTATTATCTTAAAGCTTTATCACCTTTTTTCGCGGAGTTGATGCGTAGACTTCGTGCGCCCGAGGTCGCATTCAAAAAAGCCGTCGCTTTTTCAAATAGGAGCAGCGACGAAGAATCCTTTAATGCTGAATAATGAATGAGGCTCTCTCGTAGTAATCAAATGTAGACGTAACGAGATGCAGAAGATCGCTGTCACCTTCCTATTTACATCCTTTCAAAACGGTCAAGAAGTGTTGACTGTGAGCTGGACGAGCTGGCCCGAACGCACACCCGATTAACACACTGTGCACTATACCGAATAAATTTGCTTGCTTTCAATGTCAGAGAAATGGCGCCAGAGATAATGAAACCGTACCGAGAGATTGTCAATCGAAAGACACGTAATATTAATTTGCTCGTTTTTTCTTTTTTTCTTTTTTGATCCCCTCCCTTCCCAATCGATCTTTCTTGAAAATTAATGAATTCAACCACGAGAAGAGTCCGGTCATAGAAAATTTTCTTTTCGCCTCCTTTTTTTTTGGTCAGTGTTTCTTGGAATTTCGAATGGTAAAGCCGCGGCGCGCCCACCTCCGGCCAATTGCCGGCAATGCGCCGACGCGACCATTACAAACCTCTGCGATTCTGAGTAGCTGGCTTTCCGGTTTCCGTTCTTGGATTTCCTTTCCCCTTGTCATCTACTCCTCCCACTCTTTCTTCTAATATTCGTTTTATCCTTCTAAACCCCCCCAACCCCCCCAACCCCCCTTTACTTTTCCTTTGCTTGTACGACGAGTGTCCCTGGTTCTTCGTGGTGGGTTACCCGTCCACTCGCACGTCGACGTGCAGGAAATGTTTTTCTCAATCTCTTTCTCCCTCGACGAAAAAGATATTCGCAATACTGAAGGGGTCGTTTCGGAGTGGCTCCTTAATTTTTTTTGGATCGTCGGGACGCACGACTATGGACCGCGCGGGCGGGTTCGCACTTGTTCGCACTCCCCGTTCCTCCTCCTCCTCCTCCTCCTCCTTATTCCTCCTTAAATCGCTCCTTAAAATTTCCTCGACTCCAAAGAGGATAATTAACGTGAGGCAGAAGCTCGGGCATCCGTGGCTGGCCATCACGTCACGTTCGATGTTTGCCGATAAAACTTGCCCCACCCCGTCTCGATGGGCTCCTCGCCATTCTTCTCCTCCAGGTCGTCCTTGTTCTTCCTTAGATTTTCCTTTGAAATTCCAATGCGAGCGAGCGAAACCTGCCCGGCGGCGATGCGCCGTCCGCTGGAAAAGTGTATACTAAGGCCGATTTTGGTAAGAATACGTTTTTGATCAACTTTTCATTTTAATGTAAGGCGCAAACGTGAAAACTTGTACTTTTTCCTTGATGTGTCCTTTGGATTTGGGCCGAAACTGCGTATTTTCGTGTATTTCCCGCGTGTGTGCGTGCGTGCGTGTGTGGTGTGGTTTGGTTTATTGTTGTGTTTGGTCGTGGTGGTGGCGCTTGAATGGCGTGGTGTGTCGACGTGTGTTGGTATGTTGGCGTGCGCTGGTCGCGTGTGTTGCTGAATCATCCCGAGTGTTGCTGAATGCAATGTGGATTGCGCGTGTAAAGAATGTTTCGAAATTTCCCTGTAAAGTAGTTTCTCACTTTTGGTGTGTGCCGAAAAACGAAATTTCTGTTGCCTTTTATTATTTATTCTCATTAAAACCCCAACTTCACTCGTCTGAAAGTCGTTTTTCACTCCCGTATTTTCGTCTCTGCGCAACCAAGAAAACATAAAACTTTTTATCCCATAAGCGAACCTAGTAAAAACACCGGAAAAACTTTAACGAAGGTCATTTTACGTCGAAATCGGTATATTATATACACATAGTTCCTTGAATTATCGTAATGTGTTCCTTAAAGTAGACAGGTTTTACTCAACGATCCATCGCCCTCGCCGCAGCTATAATGGCCTCTGAGTCTTGCACTGCAAGTTGTGTGGCACTTGCCGAGCTTTGGCTCGACAAAGTCTATTGCAACATATGAATATACGTCTAAAAAATATTCTGTTTTAATCGTCTGCGTTAAAAAATGTTCTATATAATTATTGTGGAGTGCGGTGGACTTGGAGTCGACCGGTGCAATATTATGGTACAAGTTCGGTATTTTCAACAGAAAGCTATAATAATCGGTAGCCATTGGGAGTTCGAGAGTTTGGATAATTGGTTTAACCGGTTGCTTCATTAAGCCATTGCGTGATACCACGATTATCGGTGACTATCGGATGAATAACGTGATTATCGGTGGTGGCCTTTGGCTTCCAATGCGCATGGCGATTAATCTTGGCGCGAAAATTTGAAATGTCAATGGTGTTCGGAGCCCCCGGTCAGAAGCTCTGCCTTCGACCGTTAAAGTTTTCTGCTGAAAATACAGTTCATTTACGGATAAATTAGTAACAAGATCAACAGATTTATTATACATCTAGGACGAGTTGCGATGGAATTAGAGTTTAAAAAGTACGATGCTATAACAATGTTGTCCCTGCGTGGACTCAAGTTGTACGAAAGTCCCGCGGGACGCAGAAAAACAATTCCCACAATCCTTTACGAGCGCCCCTCTCGATCACATTATTGTCAGCTATTTTCCCATACTGTAAAATAATTCACAATAGAAGCGAACGATCGGCACGCAATATTGACGTTGTGTTATAATGTTCCAGTTGTTCTGTGAACTTGGTTGTTTTTTTGCTTTATTCGTTGAAAAACGATCCTCCACTTACATATCGTTAGTAATCCTTATTGAGTGGTCCGTACAAAGAGGAAGTCGGTTTTTTTTTTCTTTCTTTCTTTTGTTCTCTTTAAAGTTATACAATGAAGGTGCATGGAAAATAAACTTGGTTAATTGTCTGATCCTCTTTAATATAGATATATACACACATATATATATACATATCTATTTCTATATATATATATATATATATGTATATATATAATATTACAATTGCCGGAGGGTCTGCGTTGTTTTCGAGGACTTAAACTCGAAATGAGGTGATCTATCTTGATATCCTCACACATCAACGTGGTCGCTGCTCCGCTCGTTTTTTTTTCTTCATTTTACTACTTAATTCCTTCTTTATTTACTTCTCGATTCGCTAATTATTAAACTTACTCCTAAGAGCTTCTATTGTTAAAAGTACATATATGCTACTCCCACTGCTTGTTGAGACGCGTTATCTTTGTCTTAATCCTGTGAACTTTATTTATTTATCATCATTGTTTCCTTTTTTCTGATCTCGTTCGATTTCTTCTGTATGGATATCTCGTTGTTTGCATCACGTGGTTTAACTTGAATTTACTGGCATAGTTTTATGGTGTTTTAATGGTAAATGTAGATGTTCTTAAAGAAAAATGTTAAGTACTACTTGACATTGGAACAGAAGAAACTATATTTAACACTGTGACTGTCATTAAAGTGATGAATTAATATTTGCAGAATTCAATCTAAGAAACAAGGATTTGCATTTATGATATGTATATATATCATAATTATTATTCTTATAAAGTATTGGAAATTTTTATTTTATTCTGGTTAATAACGCTCCCACAAATGTCAGTTGAACCTCTTGCTTTGAGTCTTGTTCTTGATTGCACTTTGTCGCGTTCATATCTTTTCTTCTATCGCTCTCCCTCTCTCGCTCTCTCTCTGTCTCTCTGTCTCTCTTACCCACTCACTCACACACTCGCTCACTCGCTCACTCGCTCTCTCACTCTCTCACTCTCAATCAATCAATCTCTCTTTCTCTGTTTGTTTTTCGTTACTGAGTCGGACGACGGGACCGTGATAATCGTAACATATTCTCTCACTTTTACTTTCACACTATTTTCTTGCCCACTGTATTCGTCAGCATTCGCATCAACACATGAAACTCACACTCTCCTCTTCGCCAAAGTTATGCTGTCTGAATGTATGTGTGTGTCTCTATTTCTCGTTCTACATTGCCAAAAGAGCTGCCAAAGAATATTCGTGCACGAAGGAAGATAATAACTTTAACGTCTTAATTTCATTATTTTTTTTCTTCATCTTACTTTACACTTAACGGATATTATAATTTTTTTCATCGCGTTAATCACCTCACTTTGTCTCTTTTTAATTTATTCACATACTAAAGTTGTCTTTACAATATATTAGCGAACCTCCCGGTAGGCAAGGAGGTAGGCCTTCTCTGTATAATTTTTTCTTTATTCTCTCTCTACTCTCTCTCTCTCTCTCTCTCTCTCTTACTCTCTTACTCTCTTCCTCTCTCTCTCCCTCTCTGTCTCTCCCACTCTTTCATTCTATGCTTAGCGCTTTTATTTCCTAATGCCTTTCGCTCAGCCCCATTCTCTCACCCAATCAAAAACTATCACTAGCTCATCTCTCGCTTTCTCCCTCAATTTTTTAATTATTCCTCTCGCCTTGTCTTGTATTCTCTCGCTTTTTTTCTAGGATCGGTTTGCGCCGAGCGTCTCCAGTCCGTGTGGCTCCGAGCTCAGTCCGAAATCGCTGTCTTCTCCTTCCCAATTATCCGTAAATATAACATCGATGTTGTCGAGATCCTTTTTCTTAAAGCAGCGATTACGTTAAACGGGAACGGTGTATCGGTTTTCCGCGTCGCGGCGAGATCGCGAGATTTCCGGCTTCAACGACGGTCGCATCAAGGACACTTGGCTCCCTACGCTTTTCAGTACCATCCACTTTAGTCGAATGATAATCGCACCCCACATCTTCATCTACTTCAAGGTGATACCTTTTAATTTCCCATAATAATTCCACCCAATATCTCGTCGGGAAAATCAAGAGGCTGCATAGGACACTTAACTTATTAATGCTGCCGAGGAATTATCCAATGAGAGTGTCACCAAAGAAACCCAATGCAAGCCCACTGACAATGGAATTGCCAGGTTTGCGTGCGCCAATCGGACAATTTAAGGTTTAAGGGCCATTTGAGGTTAGGATTTCCCATGTACTGCGGTGAGAATTTCGCGAATTTACCCGAGAAAATTTAATAGAGTAAAGATGAGATTTGGTATTTATGCGAAAGCTGGAGTATCGACAGACTTTCTGCATTTGTGCACACTGTAAATGAAAAATATTTATGAGAATTGGCGGGGAAGAGGAGGAGAAGTTTATCGATGGCCAACGGAGCCTATGCCCATGTCCGATAATTTTGCAAACTCCTTGGAGGAATTCACGAGTTGACCAATAATCCAAGCATTGAGGGAGAATTCTCGTTTACCCATAGGACATGGGAACCGGAGCTCTCGACTCTCTTCTCTTCTCTCACTCTTCTCGCGGAACATTGGGACACGCCTCGGGAATTTAGCGAGAAAACGGATTGACGCCCTGGCCGTTGAATGAGGGCCGAAATGATGATTAAGTAAGAGTAGTTACGCAGCCTCTGAGATTTGCACTTGAGAATTTCAAACTAAATGCGCGCCTCACTTCAAAATTGCGTCATTAACCACTTCGAACGTTACATTTTTTTTTTTCTCAATCATCTTTCATCATCAATATATAGGCTTAAACACACTATGCGTAATGAGATTATCACACAGGAAAAATTGTTCACGCGATGTCAACAATCAGTTGTCGTAACGTGCACGCGCGACTCGTGCGTCATTCTTATTATTCGGTTAAAAACGTAATGTAGTCTCTCTCTCTTAATCGGAAATTCGCAGCACATTCATTCGCTTCCTCGTTCAGCACTTACGCAATTACGTACGCCACTATCATTGTCGCACGTACCCAAACCCACATGCTCGCCTTCCCATACTCCCTCAGCTTTTAATTGTTAGTTCAATTTTTTTTTTTTTCTCGTTTATTAATTTTTAATCCATTTATGTTTCGCTTGAAAGCAATCACACAGTTATTTTACACCCAAAGCAATTGCAATTGCGCGGGAGGGCGCGCTCGCCTTAGTCTTTGCCCCCCCAAGTGCTACGAGAAAACAGAAAACGAGAAGGATAAAATCTATTGGCGCCCTCCACTGCCGATCACCGACTTCACGCACACCACATCATTTAATCGTTAAGCATACGCCTGCTCCCTAGTATATATGCTCTCGGTATATGTGCTTCTAATAGTCGAGAGATCTCCTCCTTCTCCGTTAGCTACATTTCCTACGGCTTCCTCTACCACCTCTATTTATCTCTCTCCCCCATCCCCTCCTCTCATCCTCATTATCACGTCTTAATCTTGAAAACTCGGAGCTACTACAATAAGAATCGTAATAATCATCATCATCATAATTATCATTAGTTTATTAGTTTATTAAGGTAGTTATGACTTCCATTGTCGCTTTTTTCATTATCTTTAGTTAATCGTAATGTAATATAATTAGTAGCTTGCAAGTGTTAACGTTAGATACTATTACTTAAGATTCTGCTTACGTGTCCCTTACTTACGCATTTAGGTTAGTACGTATGCTCACTAATCCCTCTCCTCCTTCACTATTCACTCTCCCTCCGCAGCTATTTAGCCCTCATGTCTTCTTCATCGAAACATTTGACGTCCGTCAATCTTAAAAAATCCCTTGCCTTACATCGCTCCAACCTTGCAGCCTATCCCTATGGAGCGGAATATCCGTGTTATTCCGAAATAGCGAGCCGATCCCCCCAATTGTATAAGACAGCTTAGATACAAATGGGATCGCGCGATCTCCCTTATAATATTGGCTTATGGTATCCTTAATCGTCAGCCTCGCAATTATGCCAGAGAAGAGCTTGATTAGCATTTATTACCTTTAACATCGAGCGACACTTTATTAATTATGCCTACGAGCCGAAAATCGATCTCACTCTCGTCGTCGAGAGTCCTTTCCAAGGGCAGTCTTATCCACTATCGTTATTATTATTATTATCCTGGATGTTTAGCAGGTTAACTGTGTCGAGTGCAATCGCCTACTTAATGCCCACCGCTTCCTCACCAACTGTTCACCGCCATTTTTTTCTCTCTCAAAACCCCCTCCCACACCCCCTCGTCGAAACAGTTAGCCTCCGGAGCCCGAATTACATTCACTTTTTGGACTCTGCGAACCCACTTCATCATCAACCCGTTCCTCCAATTTCACATGGGCGATGATGCTCCATGCTCTCCAAGCTTTGATTGACTGCAGTCCCTGTCCAATCTATCCCTATTGTTTACAGAAAAATCCATTCGATATAAGATTTCGATATAAAGTATCCGGCTACGTAACGAAAGATAAGCAATGGAATTAGACGAATGCCTGGCGGCGTCCATATTATTCGAATTAGCATCTTTAGCCCAATAAGATAGAGTCGCGAATTCCGTAGACGAATTAATGGTATATACTACAATTTGTTGTTCGTGTGTGTGTGTGTGTGCGTGTGTGTGTGTGTGTGTGCGGAGTCGAGGCCGATGTTTTCTCAGTCAATGTACTCCGAGCCGCTGCCGAATACAAAATTTTTACGTCCATCACAATCTTCGTAGATTCACAATAAATAAATTTTGATTTGTAGGAACATTTAGCCGAACTGCCGTTCCGTCCCGTCCCGCGTCCAAGAGACTCTGACCTATAAACCTTTATCATTCGTCACCGTGTAAGCACGCCCTACCGACCACCGACACGCGCCCTCCCACGCCCACACGCAAATAGTTCAGGCACGAAATGTATCAGTTAAGACCAAACGACGAAAACGCCACCGCAGACATTTTACTCATATACACACGTATATACGCGCGTGCACACGCCCACGTGCGCACGTACTTATATAAATACATATAGGTCAATAGTGCCGAAAGTGTGAAATATCTCTCTCTTTCTCGCGTTAGGCCAAAATCGAGCGAGGAATTCATTGTTTTTCTTTTTCCCTTTTTTTTCTTCTCTTTCTCTCTCTTCTTTTCGTTTATTTTACAAGCAGCAATTTAAATTTAGCGAGTTTTTTTTCGTAAAATAGTTAAATAGTAATCTTTTCTGCGCTGTTGGGCGAGGCGGGGCCGCGGGTCGCGTCGCGGCAAATTTTTGTTAAAGTCTTTCGGACGTGGGACGCGTGCGATTCCAAAAACGTAGGCCGAGACGCTCTTCACCAGCGATCGGAGTACCACTGCTCGAAAAAATCAATCAATCCGACAACTGTCTAACCGTCTACCCTCGATCTTATCACTTCTCGCCACTTCGCTCCCGCTCCATTATCTCATGTAATCTCGTAACTCGTGTCGTTACTCGTGCTTTCACTGCTATCGCTTTATGTATTGTTGTGGAACTCAAAATTAATAAAAACAAAGTAAAAGTGGGGAAAACGCTTGTTTAATTAATTGTTGAGAAAGGGAAGAAGCATGGCGAGGATTGTAGCAGGTAGGTTGAAAGTAAAAAAATTATAATAAAGCCGTTGTGTCTCCATGATTTTGCTTTATTTAGGTGAATAAGAGTACCAATAATGCAATAATAATAATAATAATAATAATAATAATAATAATAATAATGATAATAATAATAATGACAATAATGGTGATAATAATGGTGATAATGATAATAATAATGGTGATAATGATAATAATAATAATAATAATGGTGATAATAATAATAATAATCGTAATAATAATAATCGTAATAATAATAATAATAATGGTAATAATAATAATAATGGTAATAATAATGGTAATAGTGACGATAATAGTTAATAGTAATAATCGTAATAATAATAATAAATTAAATAATAATCAATCAATCGAATTATTATAATTAATTAAAAATATAGTGACTCGTGACTAGGTTGAGACTCACCGCTTGCAAAGAGTTTACGACGCGTGGTGGTATACTACATAAATTGTAATCAATCACTATTATAATAATATAAATAATGTTATAATAATGTTAATAATAAATTGTAACTAAAGATACGGCATTGCGCTGGGGTGGGACCGGAAAGGCGTAAGACGCAGAGAAAAGGATGAGGGGAAGGCAAAATAAATCGTGTGGAACAAGCCGATTGCAATGAAGACTGCGCATCAATTAAATTAATGTAAGTGACATTCTGTGGCGCTAATTATAATCTTTATAATAATATGTATAATTGTATAATTGTATAATAATAAGATGTTTGCGTGTTTTGTCAGCACTATTGTTGACGATGGCATTCGTCGCCACCACGATTGGCCATCATTTTTTTATGACAAATATTATATATTTGCTTGATATATTATTATTAAATCAAATAAGAATACTATTTATAAGTAGATAATGTTTAAATTAATCGCATCGACTCGCCGCCGGATACACAACTTGCATATTAATAAATATGTATATAATATATCTATTTTTTTTTTGTTTTTTTTTTGAAAAAAAATTCTATCTACAAAGTACAAGTTAGTTGGTTAATTAATAAAAGTTATTGTATACAGTTTCTGCATTAACTGGCGAACGAAGGTTCTCGCGCCGTTGTCCGACTCCGACTCCACGTGTACATGTGTGTGTGGTGGTTGAGCGTACGTGTGATTGTGTGCTAATATGTCTTGTATCTCTATGCATTTTATACACTAAAATTTTACTCAAAGTTATTAAATACCTCGACATTCAAGGAAACGCTCTTCCAAAAACAGAAGTTTTATCTTCATTCGGTGAATCGTTTGCTTTTGTTTCATTGTTTCGAGATTCTAATATACACCATTTTTAATTTTATATGTATATATATATATATATATTTATTTATTTATTTATTTATTTGTTCTTTTATATAATCTACTCTATAAATACGTACCCGCGTCTAGTTAGTATACATTTTTCTTCATATTTTTTGTTTACCTAATGTCCTCCACCCCCCATAGGACGCCGCCGGTTTTTTTTTCCTTTTTTTGTTAAATTGACTCGTTCGCGATAACTAATTAAAATTTTATTCTTTGACTTTGTTTCTCTCAATCCTTTCGCCCTTAAGCGCGTAAATTAATTACTCGTCATTTAAATTGCATTATTCTTAATATTGTAATAATCGACCTGGTGTGATTAATTTACACTCACTACGACAAACCATTACGAAAACAAAAGGAGAAAATTCGAAATTTTCCGTGCTGCTTTCAATCGCTGCGCATGTCTATGATTTAAAAGTACGACCCCTTTGACTCCCTCTAAACGTTTCTGATAATGTGTACGTGTAGTTGTAAAAGTATAGTGTCAAATGCGTGTACTTCATTATCATGTCGATAAACTTGCGACGAACTTATCTATATATTGTGCCGGCTATCTCTTGTCCAAAAAAAAAGTAAACAAATATTGGCATCGGTTATTTCCCCTCTAGAGTCTTTCGCCAAGAGACATCACGGCATTTATCTCAAATTTCACATTTCCCGTCACGTCATTATCCAACACATTAATCACCTATACAGAACATAATTATATACATCTTACAAGAACCTACGGTTCTCTCCATTATTTTTTTTTTTTTTGCTTTTCTTTTGTTTTGTTTTTTTGTTGTTTTTTTTTGTTGTTGTTACACTTTTCTTCTATACCTATTCAATGCTCGTTTTCTCGAACTGGATGTTTGCTCGCCAACTCACGATTATGAATGTCACAAGAAGAAAACGCGCTTTCCTCGGCTAATACACTTCTCAAGAGTTTTCAATGAACTCAACTTAGCTCAACTCGCCTCTCCAAGTTTTTTTCTTATTAAATGTTACATGGTACGCCAGGTGGATGGGAGGACGCGAATTCGCCACTTGCATAGTCGTAATCGAGGTATTAGTCGTGTTAGCGAGGCGTTTTCTTCTTGCCACATTCCTACGACAAAAGCTTCCGAAAGAAAATATGCATTTCCACTTCGCTGTGTTGCCATCATTAATCGCGTTTCAGCTCTTTATTACAGCATTGCCCGAGAATCATAATAATAATAATTGGTTTCGCAGAGTCGGTACCAAGATCAGCCAATCAATTTCCCATTTAATACCCAAGCTCGCCTTTAGTACGCAAATTATTTTACCCCGAAAGTTTATCTATTTCTCTCTCTCTCTCTCTATCTCTCTCTCTATCTCTTGCCATTTCTCCTGTGTATGAAAATGTTCAGTTTGACTGAATAGCAAAGACAGCGACGCGAAATGAAGAGCTTCGCGATTCATTTCATGTCGTTGCCAGTCCTTGTAAAATTCCCCGTTTTTACGTGTAAAATGAATCTCTTATCTTATAAAACTTTGCATCGTTGCGAGCGAAGAATCCAGTTTTGGGGCTCATTTAATGACAAACAAGTGCGGATTCCTCGACGCAGGCTTATTGAAAAATTTTCGAATTTCGTTCCATCTGATATGAGGGGATGCACGTCAAAAGTCGATCTTGGTACCCAAAGAGACGAGGAATAGAGACGATTCACACTCTCTCTCTCTCTCTCTCTCTCACCCTCTAACTCTGCTGCAGAGCATCATTTATTAAATAAATTGCATTGTTTTTCTTTTCTCTTTTGGATGTACTTGCATTTGTGGGAGAAAATTTTTTTGTAACTTTCCCTAATAGCGGTATAAGACAATCGATAATATTATACGAACGGTTCAATGTTTAAGATTTCGCTTGAAATTGTGTCACGTACTTTGAGACTGACTCAACATAACGAGCGTCTTGGTTCTACGCATTTTCGTCGTCATGTGCTGTCGTCGATGTGTGACGTTCCTTCCAGCATCTTCTCCGGCTTCATCGTCTTCTTCATCATTTGTTGCTGCTTTAGCAGCTCAGGTGCATAGATCACCTGGTGAACGATTAGCGATTCGAGGAGTTCATTGGAGCTTACCCGGGTCAACTTGTAAAGGGACAGGCCCCCTTGGTTGGCCTACTCGCTCGCCATTTCGTTTCTTCTTCTTTG